>PVLD010035627.1:0-11647 GCA_004027595.1 Dinomys branickii | reverse complement strand
TTTCTGTTGTTGAGAGGATCAACTGTCTCACTAAATTTGCATGTCTGTATATGGGTCCATACATCTACAATTCGAAGATATCAATGGATAAAGCAACAACTGTTGAGACCATATCACCTTTTCTATAGATTAGTTGTGATTGTAATATTTTCTATGATAATGGGTGTCTGTTTGTCAATAGGTTTTTGTACTTTTATGTTTCTAAAATTAAAAATAAATAAATAAATAAATAAAAAATAAAAATCTAAGCCAGGCATGGTGGTCCACTCCTGTACTCCTAGTACTGGTGAGGCTGGGCCAGAAGGACAGCCTTGAGTTCGAGGACAGCCTGTGCTACATAGTGAGTTCAAAACTAGTCTGCACTACATAAAGAGATCTTGTTACACACAGAAAAAATCTATACATTCTCCATAATCCCATCTTACAAGCAATACATTTTCCTGTAATAAACAATAAGATAAATGCCATACAATTGTTTTCTATATTCTATTGCTAAAGGTGTGTTTTGTATTTGCATTTAGAATAGATCTAGCACATTTTGAGTTTGCCCTCTTTGTGTCTCTGAAATTCATGTTATCAGTGAGACTTTTATGAATAAAACTCAATGACTAAACGATGTCCACCATCACCACTCCTATTCAACATAGTTCTGGAAGCATTAACCAGAGCAATTACATAAGAGAGAGAAATAAAAGGAATAAGGATAGGAAAGGAAGGAGTGAAATCATCACTATTTGCAGATGACATGATACTTTACATGGAAGACCCCAAAAACTCGACGAGCAGACTCGTTGAATTAATCAACAAATTCAGTAGTGTAACTGGATACAAAGTCAACATTCAAAAATCAATAGCATTCCTATACACAAAAAACAAACAGACTGAGAGAGAAATTGAGGAAACCATACCTTTCACAATAACATCCAAGAAATTGAAGTATTTAGGAATCAATCTAACAAAAGAAGTAAAAGATCTATTCAATGAAAACTACAGTACTCTGAACAAAGAGATCAAGGAGGATTTCAATAGATGGAAAAACATTCCTTGCTCATGGATAGGAAGAACCAACACTGTAAAAATGGTCATATTACCAAAATTGTTGTACAGATTCAATGAAATTTCCATTAAGCTATCATTGGCATATCTCACAGATATAGAGAAAACATTCCTTAAATTCATCCAGAACCAGAAGAGGACCAGAATAGCAAAAGTAATCCTGGGCAACAAAGACAAGTCAGGTGGCATCACAATCCCTGACATGAAATTATACTACAAAGCTTCTGTAATAAAATCAACCTGGTACTGGCTAAAAACCAGACCTGAGGATCAGTGGAACAGACTAGAAGTTGCAGCCACAACCACAAACACACTCAGCCACCTAATCTTTAACAAAGGGGCCAAACAAGCTCACTGGAAGAAAGACAGCCTCTTTAATAAATGGTGCTGGAAAAATTAGCTTTCCACTTGCTGAAGACTGACAATAGACCCAAGTCTATCACCATGCACCAAACTCAAGTCAAAATGGATCACAGATCTCAATATTAAAACAGAAACACTAAATCTATTGGAAGAGAAAGTAGGTAAAAATCTTGAAGACGTAAGGGTGGGCAGAGTGTTCATGAACAAAAATCAAACCACAAGGGAAATACTTCAAAGAATCAACAACTGGGACCGATCTTACTGAAAAGTTTCTGCACATCTAAAAAAGTGACCAGTAGAGTAAAAAGAAAACCCACAAATTGGGAAAAAAATCTTAGCTGACTGTCCCTTGGACAAAGGTCTTCTATCTAGAACATATAAAGAATTAAAACCTCCCCAAATTCAAAGACCCAATCCTAAATGGGCACCTGAGATAAAGAATACAAATGGCAAATAAATATATGAGAAAATGTTCAACATCATTAGTCATTCAATGAATGCAAATTAAAACAGTGTTGAGATTTCATCTCTCCAGTAAGAATGGCTAGCATTAAGAAATCAACCAATAACAAATGCTGGCAAGGCTGTGGAGAAATAGGGACTCTTCTCCACTGCTGGCGGGAATGCAGCTTGGTGAAACCACTGTGGAGATTGGTTTGGAGATTCCTCAGCTAACTAGGTCTAGAGGTCCCATTCAACCCAGCTATTCCCCTTCTGGGTATTTTCTCAGAAGATCTGAAAACATATCACAGCGATATATGTGCACCCATGTTTATGACAGCACAATTTGTAGTAGCTAAATTGTGGAAGCAACCCAAATGTCCATCCACTGAGGATTGGATAAAAAAAAAATTGTGGCATTTTTATATAATGGAATATTATATTACTCAGCTATAAAAAGACAAACTTGAGGCTTTTATAGGTAAATGGTCACTAGAGACCATACTCATAAGTGAAATAAATCAGATGTGCATGTGTAAGCAACATATTGTGTCACTAGTGTAAGAACCTGAAAGTGTGAATATAAATTAGGAGGTATGATAAACAGTGTGAAATGAAAGGAAACTGCTCAAAAGTAAAGAGCAACTGGGAAGAGGGGAAAGAGAAAAGGAAGAAAGGGATAATTATGTATGTATGTATGTGTGTATGTGCAGGATAGCTAACATAGTTGTACTACTGACTTATATCACTTTATGGTAAGGAACAGTTAATGATTAATTGTTTGATCAATCTTGCACGTCTATTTTTGTTTTCCTGAGTACACACTTTGAAGTTATCAATATGTAATACAATGATCATTGTTAACTCCCTGTCACCTTGTTTGTAATTCAGTTTTGCTTGTACTATTCTTGTGCTACTTTGTAAGTGGCTGTCTGTTCGTTAATACGTTTTCATTCTTTTACTTTTAAAATTAAAAAAATTAACAAAAAACCCTCAATGACTAGTTTGATGTGTATGCATAGGAGTGTTTTGTGTGTGTGTGTGTGTGTGTGTGTGTTTGTATGTCCCTAGAACGCTGAACTGTGTCTCTTTGTATACCTTATTTACTGACAGATATTCTTGGTGTTCTCTTTATCCTTCAGTAAATTTATATTGGAGGTGAGGACCAAAATGAGGTATTTAAGTTGATGGATTTTATTGTTTCTATACTTTTGTGTATATCCTTAACTATTTCCTTGGGGTACATTTAAAGACATAGAATTGCTGTCTCAAATAGTATACACATGCTTAATCCAATTCCCCACCTGCCACCCAGAAAGGTTGTACCAATTTAAAGCCCATAACCTGGAATTAAATGATGAAAAGCCTCAGGGAAGTGAGCAGCATGGTTGTACTGTGACCTGATAGAAAGTGAAGTTATAATATCCCAGTGAACAGAAGATTTGATGCCACAATAACAGCAAATATACCTCGAAGTAGCCAATAGTGAATGTCAATATTAAATTCAAGCACATTTGTGAAGTAGTGTGGGAAGTAATTAATAGTAACACCACAGGACTCAGAGTCAGTAGCCCTGGATTATAGTTACAGCTTGATAATAAATATAGAACATAGACTTTAGATTATTACATTATTACTTAGATAAAATGTCCTTCCAGATTGGCACTCTATTTAGCCAAAGTTCATCTAAATTCTCATTGAACCTATGTGATTCTGAGACATCCCGATTTCTTTCATTTCTATCTCATCAACAAAAGGTAACTGTTTTGTGCACTGATCAGAAGGATTTTCTGAAAAGCGAATCTTCATTCTCTTCATTTGAAGAACCTTCATTGCCAGATTCCATGATGAAGAAAAAGTTACTTGGACTTTAAAGAATGTGGCAAATGTCTATCAAAGTTTTACTCCTGTCTTTGAACTTAAATGTGTCACTCCTTTTTTGGGTATAGAAGAGAAAGAAAGTTTAAACAAATTGGTGCATAGAGATTTGTGATTTTGATGCTAGATTTGGCCTGGCTTAGTCCCTAGAGAAACCACTGAATAGTACAAGGTTTGCATAGGACTGGATGTCTGATGCAGAAAGCGGTTAATCAATTTCAAACATCTCTCTGCCTTAAACCCTGGAAAGAAAGAAGCGTTTATTTTCTTTCATAAGTATGAGCTCTCACTTCTTTCTCTTTTTCAGCACACGTTGCTCTGCACAGCAGTCTCTCAGAAAGCAGTATGACTCAACAAAGTCTTGTGAAAAGGGCCCTGGAAAAGCCCACTTTTATTCCTTTACATTACGTAAGAATTTTCGAGGGGTAGATATATGCATTACATAATGCTGTTTTCTTGACCAGGTTAAGTAGCTACATTTTGCTTCAGACTCTTAATTCAATTGTTTTACAATTACAGTCAACATTTTTCATACTTCCTATATATTACATTTTAACTTGCAATTTAAAATCGTTAGTAAAAATAAAATAAAGTTTTTAAATAAGATATAAAGTAAGGAAAAAATTAAAACTGGCAGCTGAGTAGGGCAGCACACATCTGTAATCCCATACTTTGGGGAGCTAAAGCAAGAGGGTTGCAATATCAAGTGCAGCCTGGGCAGCTAAGCAACTGAGGAGGACTCTACTTCAAACTAAAAAATAAAAAGGTGTAGATTTGAAATGATAGATTAAATACCATCAGCAAAATGCAGCCTCTCTGGGAGCTGGAATCAGAACACCTGGAAAACAACAAATTGGTGAAAAATAAAAGAGGTAAATCTCCAGGAGTCTAGAGGGAGCTGACAGGAAAACTAGAAACTACAGAAAAGCTGGGGAGGAGCATAATGCAGGGTAAAGAATGAGGGGGCAGAAAGCTAATCCAGCACACAGGGATGGGGGTTCCCCGTTCTACTAGCCTAAGGTCAGTGCAAAGAGAGTCAGCAGCTCGGGCAGTGCGAGGAACACACCAGGCTATCAGCACCAGCCCCAAGAGAAGCCCAGTTACTGTAAACTGCAAAACTATCATGGGGTTTTACTCTGAAAGTGACTTCTTGCACATGGCAGGCTAGAGTTGGAGAAGAAATCCAGTGTACTTCCTGCTATAGTGATAGAGATTACTCAGGAGCTATTTGTGGAAGGGGATAATGGTATAAGGCTGAGTTCACCCCATCACAGTGCCTGGGTGGGAGGTAGCCACAAGCGATAAAAACATGCTCTGGAGGAAAGATAGCCTCTTTAACAAATGGTGCTGGGAAAACTGGCCATACACACACAAAAGATTCAACTTTGACCTGTATCTCTCAGTATGTACTAAAAATCAAAATGCATTAAAGATTTAAATGTGAAAAAAAAGAATCTGCTGAGAATGTAATAGATGTGTAGGAAAGAACTTTCTGAACAGAACTTCAAATGCACACAACACCAACAATTAATGTGTTTATATCAAGTTAAAAAAGGTTCTGCACAGCAAAGGAAACAACCAGTAAAGAGCAGAGATGACCTATAGAATTTTTGCTAACTACTACTCAGACAAGGACTAAAATCTGGACTATAGAAAGAACCCAAAAGTTTTAGACCCCATCAAGTAAATTACCAGACAAATAATGAACAACTGAATAGACACTTCTCAGAAGAAGTGCAAATGGCCAATAAATATGTGAAAAAATTGTTTAACACTCCTTGCTATTAGAGAAATGCAAATTAAAGTAACGCTGAGCTTCTCTCTTATTCCAGATAGAATGGCTGTCATTAAGACATCAAAAAGCAATAAATACTGGTGAAACTGTAGGGAAAAAGGAACCCCTTTACAATGTTAGTTCCAGTTGTATACTACTATAACCACCTGAAAATCAGTACAACATGCCTCGAGAAACAAAAATAGAAATTCCATTCAACACAGCTACTCCTCTTCCAGGTACCTTCCTGAAAGAGTTAAAGACATCATATTACAGTGATGCATACACAATCAAATGGAAATATATTGCAATGATAGACGCATACCCAAGTTTTAGCAGCACAACTTGTGATAGCTAAATCTTGGAAGCAAATTATATGTCCATCAAAAGATGAATGGATAAAGAAAAGGTGTTTATACACAATGGAGTACTTCACTATAATGAAGGACAAATTCAAGTTATCTGTAGGAAAATAGACCCACCTTGAGACTATAATGTTTAAGTGAAAGAGTCAGCACACAGGCTTAAGTACCACATGGTTTCTCTCATAGGAGAAACACTAAACTCGGAAAAAGAGTAAAATAAAAAAATAGATAACAAGAAACAGGGAGACACAGTGGTACTTCTGTTCATAAACTTTATTTTTTCTGTGATTCTGAGGCAAGTGGCCATATTCCTGCCTGCACGGGGAAGATGGCTGTTGTTGTCACCAAATGCAGAGTTCACAGATGGCAGCAAAATATTGCTAAATGCTCCTGTTTTTGAATTAACCTGTTCAAGAGCAGAAGCATTTGTGAACTGAAGTGTTTCTGTAGATCTTTGGCCAATGAGAGTGGTACCAAGATATAGAGGGGGGTGGGCGAGAGGAGTGGGGGAGACAAGGATACAAAAATAATTAAAATCTGTCATGTACAGGTACCAACTCCCCATGGCAAATGTAGTTATTACGTACTGCAAATATTTACTAATAAACATTAAATTTGAAAAAAAAGAAAAAGAAATAAACATAAAAATAGCAATAAATACTGCTCAGTGTGAAGGTCTTGAGTTCAACCTCTAGTACTGGAAAGGAAAAAAATAGGGGAAAATCTTTATGATGAATTTGGTGTTATATCTGTTCTAACTTTTCTCCAAATAAAATTTGAGCAATCCACAAAATCATATTTTGTATGCTCTTGTTGTTTATGTTTTCCACAGACATACTATGTGTTATGATATCTTCACTTATGACACTTGGAATGAGTGAATTATGGCCTGGTTCTCCTTTGCACTTCAAGACCTTACATCAAAGATTTCTTTCAAAGACACGTTCAATCCCTATCATTCACAGTACTGTTCATTGTCATTGTCCATCACCCTAAAGGGTAAAATCACAAAAGCAAAATTATACCAAAGGTCACTGAATTCATATATCAGACAGGAGAGGCACTGTGATGGTCAGTTCATTCCCCTATTTTTGTGGTTGAGGAAACAGGTTTAGTGACTTGATGATAGAGCTGATTAGTGGATAAGGAATAACTAGGTCTTCAAAATGGAAAACAGAACCTCTATTGATTCTCAACAACACATAAGTATTTTCCACCATTCCTGTGATAGGCATTCAAGTTGCCTACAATAGCCCATCACCACAAACAGTACATCCGTGCACACACCCTCTTATGTAGTTATATTACAAAACTAACTCTGAGATATCCATCCTGGAATAGCTGCGGGGTCCTTAAGCATGTGAGCCCTTTATGTGATTAAGCACTTGTGCACTGTTCCCCAGAACGCATTCTCAGGACAGTACGTGCAGATCCACATCATTCCTAACAACATTTAGCATCATCCAGCATTCTAAATTTACCAGTCCATAAGTTAAGTGATATTTCATTGTTTAAATCTGAAACTACTAACAAATTTGAATGACACATACTTAAAATACATACTGTTTAATTTAGAGATATTTCTAGATTTTTTAAAAATATTATTTTTACCACAGAGCTGTGCATTAGTTTCCAAACCAAGACCATGATGGTTTTTTTACCTTATTTTTCTGTGTGTGTGTCTGAAATCAAACTCAGGAACTTGCACTTACCAGGCAAGTGCTGTGCCACTGAGCCATCTGCCCCAGCCCTTGGAGTGAGAAAAGGATCAAACTGTATATTTTTAAATGAAAAAATGTATCAGTTTATCCAACACCATTTTCTGAGTACTCCATGTTATTCACTGATAGGAAATGTTAAGTTTCTAACATTTCAAAACCTTCTTGAGACCAAGATTTTATTCTGTTCCATGAAACCCTATCTCAGATTCTTTTGTCAGTCTTATCTTGTTTTAATATTGTTGCTTCATAAAACATTCTTATGACTGAAAATATAACTTCCTCCCCATCATTTGCTTAGAAAATCAAAGATATTAACAAGAACAGCAATAAAAGTAGCTAACATTTATTAAGGTTTTGCTGTGTGTCTAACACTTTGCATTATGATGTTTAACTCTCAGTTACACATAATAGTGTGCATAGTATATTTCTCGTCATTGAAAACATGGGGAACTTTGGGCACAGAAAGCTCACCTAGTTTAATGTGGAAACTAATCTTAAACCCAGGTCCTATCATACAAAATCCATACTCCTAACCATTTTTATATTAAAATGAACTATATTAAATTTTGGACTCTTTTCACCAACAAATGTTTAAATTTTAATCTAATGTACACTATCTTATACTGTATTTTAGAAATGAGGCCATTCTGAGGAGAGGATAAGTAAGCATTATCAAATAACAGGTCTGGTAATTGGCATCGGCCTTCTAAACAGCAGAGAAATTACTGTCATTTTTCTTCTATAAATAAAAAGGATTTTGTTTATGAGTCACTGGAAGCTAATGTCAGAGACAGGAATGTACAAGAACATAAAGGAAATGACATATGATTATTTTCCCTTTTCCACATTCACTAGGTAATTTATCCAACAACAGAGAAATTACACTGTAGTTCACAGACTATTGTAAATGTATTTACATTTTCTTTGTTGCTGTTACATTTTTAAATATCCAGTATAATGGTTTTACCAGTTAATTTATATAAAAATCATATTATTAGAGAGAGAGAGAGAAAGAGAGGCTGCATTGCTGCTTCCACCTACAATAGCCCCAGGAACGAACAGTGCATCATAGTTACTAAAAATATAATTTTTCTCAAGATCAAAAGCATAAAAATTTTATAAGAATAGCATACACAGAATTACCCCAATCCTGTTTTAAATCATATGAATAAAAAGGAAAATATTAATTCAGGTTTATTTCATTATTTGATGATGACTAAAATACCTCCCTTTCTCTCTCTCTCTCTCTCTCTCTCTCTCTCTCTCTCTCTCTCTCTCTCTCTCTCTCTGTCATTTAACAAATATTTCCTATAAATCAAGTAAGTGCAAGGAGTTTCTGGGTCACATCATCTCACACCAATACCAAAGACTTTCTATATTATTTTCTGAGATCCAGATCCTGTTATACAACTACTTCATGGTGAATGATGAATATGTATTAACATATATGACCAAGCATAGACTGTTTATCAAGCCAATTCAAATTATAGACCCCAAACTGTGGAAGTTTATCATCTAAATAAGATTGCAGTGTGGTGGGATGTCGATAAAAGCATAGTTTGGAAACAGGTAAATGGATGAAAATTCTTGCTCTACCACTTACTGAAAGTGTTAAACCTGAGAGGTTTACCTTAGAGTTTCTAAAACCTAATTTCCTGCTCTGTACAAAGAGATTGTTATCTGGGTTTCAAAGAAACACGATGAAATATACCAAGATATTCTACCTGAAAATGCAACTCATGTTCATTTTTCCCATTCTACTTCTTCCTGTCCTTAGTATAAAAGACAGTTAGGAACTCAATAGCCTAAATGTATCCTAGAGAAAATTTAGAAAAATTCAGAAAAGTAAAACAGGCAAAATGCTGAGAACAGTGTTAAATAAAGAAACACATTGTTTCTTTATGAAACTATGGGTGATTATACAATTTGACTGGCATTTCACCTTCCTGAAAGTTCATCTAATAAATTCCAGGGACTCTATTAAGAAAAAAAAAAAAAACAGATGAAGAAGCTAGTTAAGAGTTCTTTCTGGTGCCTTAGCTATGGAAAGATGTTCACTCAGACTGGTCTATTAGTCATGAAGTTAGAAATTAAACTGATTGATTCAAGATACTTTCATGAAATAGAACCAATTGGACTTGGGATAAACTGGTTGCAAAGGTCACAAAGGTATAGAGTTATAGTTTTTGACTTGTAAAAGTGAATAAAATTGCCCATCAATTTCTGGAATAAGGAAGGTGGGAGAAAGATGGGTTAGGGTAGAAAAGTGAAGAGATAATTTACTTTTTAAACACCTTCAGTTTGAGATGCAAAGGCGAAAAGTAGGTTTAATATAAGGCCTAAAATTCAGAGTCTGGACAAAAGATAAACTTGGTAGTCATAGACATCTAAATAAAGTGTTTTGGTTTAAAATATGCATATCTTTTCATCCAGAAATCCTTCTTCCAGAGAAGGATAAGAAAGGGGAGAATTATTATCCATATACATTTCCTTACCTATAGACTTTTTATATACCTTGGATTTTGTTAACACAGATAAAGTGACCAAATCAAAGGGCTCTGCATAATTTTGTCAATATCGATCATTTCTGCCCCACTCTATCATTTTACTTTTATTATTAGGTTTGGGTAAAGACAAATCATTATTCATCTCTGTACTTAACCTATACAAATATATTCTATGTGCCTGGATGTCTATAGAGAACCTTCTTATAAACTGAAAAGAACAGTTGGATTTATTTTTACAAAATATTGAAAAGATATGACAAAGTATAAATAAATTCTAAAACATAAATTTTATTCATCTTGGCATATTGATTGCTGTACTTCGTAAACAAATTAGATATTGTCCTGTTTGAAGGGATATCATTGCAAGCAGAAGTTTCCTGGATTTTGTTACTTTAAACACTGTTAACCAGGCATGCTCTTTCATGCTTGTAATCCCAGCAGTAGAGAGGCTGAGCAGGAGGGTCACCATGAGCTTAAGGCCAGCCTATGCTACATAAGGAGTCTGAAAAGAGCTTGAACTGCACAGTGAAACCCTGTCTCAAGAAACCAAACATAAATGATAAATAAATAACAGAATAAACACTTGTCACAACTTGGATTATGGTCCATGTAAAATATAGGCTAAAGTAGCTATGGGGTCACTATTTTGGTCAGAAGCATATATTCCTGTCAACAACTAGTCATCTGCTGTAAACTGGTGCAGCTTTGTGTGGTCCCAGGGAAAAATGGCAGAGGGATTTAGAAAATAAAGACAAGAGACAAAAGCTGAGGTCAGGTGGAGGCCTCTTTCTGAATGGGAAAAGAGGACTGGACAATCACTGTAGAGGCGTTTATTTGTACACTAGGGAAGTTGATGTCAAATTCAATCTCTCTGCCTAGCAACTAGCTTGCAAGCTGGAACAACTTGTTGACATGGCTCAAGGAGCTCCCTGTGTTCTTGGGCCGGCTTTATCTTAGCCTCTACACGTTTGATTGATTTCTAGCTTCAGCCACTCCCTACAGTCATTTACATAAATGTAGGTTTTATGTATGTTACTCATTATTGTTAGAAACAGTTGTGATAGATTATAAAATCTTTCTGTGGAGGGTAACAGATCCAGAGAAAATAGCACGATCTTCCCAAATTTAGTGTCTAAGAATGCATTGTTACATCCATTTCTGTAAAGTAATAACTTTTGATGTAGTTATATTTTCTATTTAGTTGTAATTTTGTTTCTTCGTAGCTTGCTTTTTGTGGCACATTTGATTTAGGAGAGAATAAAGAGTTATACGTTAAATTACATTCAGATTTTAAATAGGGTAGTCACATTGCCTAGTTACCAATATGTGTTACTTGAAGCACATATTTAAACATTTTCACCACTAACACATTCAGTAAAAAGCTTCAACCATCGAATATTACCAAGAGAATATGATCGCATGAAAGAAAATGTCACTGTGAAAAGCCTCTGACCTAACCCTTACGAGAAAAGCCCCGCTCCGCATGCCCTCTTGTTACGTGACTCGCTTTCCCATTTGATCCCAGTCCACTCAGTCTTACCC
>PVLD010035626.1:0-11648 GCA_004027595.1 Dinomys branickii | reverse complement strand
CTGCGGCAGGTCGCAGGCGGTGTAGGGCTCCAGGCAGGCCGCGAAGGCCATGAGGTGTGCGATGTAGCTCTGCTCCTGCACCCCGTGCATGAGGTGCGCCTGCGGGCCCCGCGCGAACACCGCCACGTCCTCACCGCCGTGCGTCTCCGAGGCCAGGGGCACGGCTGCCTGCTGTCTGTAGGTGGGGTCACCTGGGGGGACACAGCAGTCAGCAAAGCTTTCTAGGAGAGACACTACCTTCTCCTTCCAGTCTCCCTGCCGACTTCCCCCAGGCGAAGGGGCATCCAGCAGTACTCACGGATCTCACTGTCATCGACGTCAGGCCTGCTGGAGTTCAGTGAGTAACCCGGGCCGTTTCCATAGAGGATAGAGGTATAGTTTCTAAGATCTAAGGCCAAGGAGGGGGCCAGACCTGCAGGAGGAGAGGGGTGCGTGTGATGCCACTGACCAACACTGGTGCTGACATGTCTGCCCATGCTCCCTCCCTCCTTCACCGGGTCTCAGGCTTAATCCCCCCAAGGCCCCCACAAAGCAGCACTATCAGTGCGCCCACTGGGCAGATGAGGCAGCTGAGGCTCAGAGACACATTTGCCGTCACATTTAGCATCAGCAGCCATCACAGTCCCCAGGCCTACCAAAGATGGAGGTGCCCCGCAGGGTGTAGCCCCCAAACGTGAAGACGTGGGAGTGGTCAGCGGTGATGAGGGTCAGGGTGTCCTGCTCACTGGTGAGTTGGCCAGCCTTGTCAATGGCAGAGTCGAACATGACAGCATCAGTCAGCGCAAGATGAGCCCTACTCTCGTGGTGGCCTTGGTCAATGCGGCCCCCTGTGGAGGCCAGAAAGTGTGGCTGGCCCCAGCTCTCGACACCCCTCCAGGCCTGTGCTGTGCCAGGTGGCCCCGCTCACCCTCCACAAAGAGGTAGAAGCCGCGGGGGTTCCTGCTCAGCATGCGCACGGCCACCTCTGTCATCTCCGCCAGGGAGGGGTCCAGCTCAGGGTCTCGGTAGACATCATATTTCATCTCCGAGGGCTCAAAGAGGCCTGAGGGACCAGAGACCCCATGGTGACCACCAGGTTGGGCAGCCAGAAGGGCCACAGCACAGAGCTACAGCGTGGCTGTCGGAGGCCACCTGAGGGCCTGGGCAGGAGGGGCTCACCCATGAGGTATGTCACCGATTCATCCTGTGATGCCTGGATGAGCTCTGTGCGGTTCCACACATACCGAGACCCCTGTGGGGACAGCAAGGCCTCAGCCCAGAGCCCGAGACCCATAGCTTTGGGCCCCACAGCCCTGTCCCCGTCCCCCACATCCCCGCCCTGTGTGCCCCATCACCTGGTGCTTCGCCAGCCACTCCTGCACCAGGTCCTTCCCGTCCAGCCTGACTCCGGCCTGGCTGGCATCGTCTGGGTACTCGGGGTCTGGGGTCCCCCTGGGGAACATGAACTTGCGACCCCCGCCCAGGATCACCTGTGGTCAGAGATGAGGATGGTGGACCTGGACCGGAAGGGCCGCCTGTCCGCTCCTCTCAGTCCCGGCGTCCCCCTCAGGGCCATGTGGAGTCTGTCCTGGGCGGAGCCTCCTGCACTGGCCCTGCCGCAGCTCCTGAGACCCAGGCAGGCTGTGGGGCTGAGCTGCAGGACACCCGGGACTTTGACCAGTGAGGAGTCTCCCCTCCCTCCCAGCTCCTCCCCGCCCTTTGAGCTCACATCAATGTCCATGTTGGAGACAAGCTGTGTGGCGATGTCCTGGCAGCCCTCCTGGCGTGCTGAGGCGGGCATGTTGGCATCAGAGTACCAGTTCCGGTTCACGGTGTGTGCATATGTGCCTGCTGGTGAGGCGTGCTGGACCCTGGTGGTGGTCACTATGCCGACAGACTTCCCTGAAAGGGACAGAGGGCTCAGTGGGCCATTCGATCCCACACCTGTCCCCAAGTCCGGCCTCCAGCCCACCTGCCTTCTTGGCCCGGTACATCACGGAGATGACCTCATTGCCCTGGGCTGTGCTGCACTGGTCCACACGGGCAGCTGCACTCAGGCCAATAGTCTTGTAGTTGGCCTTGACCCCACACAGGTACGCGGTGGCTGTGCCCGCACTGTCTGGCACCTGTCTGTCCACGTTGTACGTCTGTGGACAGAGATGTCATCAGCTGTGCTCAGGGCAGAGCACAGTGGATACAGTTGCCCGCAGACCTGGCCCCTGCTCACCTTGGACAGCGCCATGTAAGGGAACTGATCCATGGCCAGAGGCGTCTCTGGCCCCAGCTGGCCCTGCATCTGGCCCTTCAGGATCCTGGTGGCGGTCACTGTGGGTACGCCCATCCCTGAGGAGCAGACCGCGTCAGGCTGGGCCCAGGACTGGCCCGGACTCTCAGCGTGGCCCCGCATGCTCGCTCACCATCCCCGAGGAACAGGATGAGGTTCTTCGCCGCCGTCTGAATGGGCTGCAGCTTCTTAGCGGCTGCTAGGGCCTCGGCTGCCTTTTGGTTCCAGAAGGCCGGGTTCTCCTCCTCCGCTGGCCAGGGGAGAGAGGTCAGGTCAGCCTGGGGCAGGGTGGTCCTCAGGGGCGCCTTGGGAGGCCTCATTACCTGGGATGATGGCGAGGGCCAGCTGTAGCCCGAGCCCCAGCAGCAGCAGTGGCAGCGACAGCACTCTGGATCCCTGCATGTCAGGGATGGTGCTGGTGCAGTGGCTGGGATGGCAGAAGAGCAGCTCCCACACAAGCTGTCTCCACTTGTGTCAGGAGGACTTTGGTCCTGGTTGTAAAAGTCCTCATGTCCTTCCCCCCACCTTGCTCCAGGCAGCTGCTCTGACCTGCCTTGCCCTTTGAGCTCAGGGAAAGGCAGGATAAGGTCGGGCAAGCATGGAAAGGTCTTCACACGCGGGCTCGGTGTGGGCCCAGGTATCCCCTCGGGGAGGGTGACAGAGTCCTTTAGGACAGGCACTTTTCCCATTGTTGACAGCAGCTGGCCCAGGCCCTGTCCTGGGTGCTGAAGGAAGTGAGGCTGTGCATGCAGCCTGGGCCTGAGCCTCAGCTTTGGCCTCAGGATGCCAGGAGCCCCAGAAAGGAGGGCAGGGGCAGGCAGAGCCCTGTCACCCAACTGTCTTCCTACCGGGGTTGGCAAGGCAGGTGGGGCACCAGGAATATGTGTCCAGACTGACTAGCTGTGAGAATGGGTGGGGCTGGCAAGGCTGTGTCTGTCTGCAGAGTGCCTGCTCGTGTGCACGTGTGTGCACGTGTGAGCATTCACCTGTGCTTGCAACAGGCAGGCAAGGGTGGGGCTGGTGCATTGGGATGGGCCAACGGTGAGCTGGGCCTTTCAGAGTGTCCAAAATGCTTGTGCCGATAAGGTTGAGCCCATTCCATGGGAACCAGCAGATGGGATCCAGGGGTGAATCCTGGGCCACTCCCAGCCTCTGGTAAGAATCTAAGAACTTCTTTAGCCTCAGGCTGTGTTTAAAGTGTTTCTGGAGTCCAAGAATCCCTGTACTGAGCGTACATCAAAAGGAATCAGAGGCACTGTCTTCACCACCTTCTTATCATTGGAACAAAATTCCTGACACCTGATACTTAAAGGAAGAAAGGTTTATTTTGTGTCTCACATTTTCTGTCCACAGTTGGCCAGCTCCAAGGAAAGAAGGCCCAGGCACTGGCCTGGCAGAGGAAGCGGTTCACCTCATGGCAGCTCAAAGAGAAGGCCCGGGGAGGGGACCCCTTCCAAACCACACCCCCAGTGAGCCACTTCTTCAGTCTGGCCCCACCTCCTCACAACACAATTGGCGTCAAGCCCCAATCATGCAGTCACCTAAAGCTCCACCCGTGAGTGCAAGGGGACATCGGCATATAAACCGTGACATCCTGACCTTGGCCCCCACAAGGCTCACGCGCATCTCTCTTTTTTTCTCCTTTTTCACGTGCATCTCTGTGAACAATGCATTCAGCTCATCTCTAGGAGTCCAGCACTACTGGAAAGTCCAAGTCCAAAGTTTCTTCTGAGACCGAAGGGAAACTCTTAGCCATGAACCCCTGTAAAAATAAAAAGAAAGTTAAACATTTGCCATGTACAATGGCTCAGAGTAAACATTCCCATCCCTAAAGGGAGATAGAGGAGATAGAAAGGAATCAGACCAAAGGAACATTGAAGCCCCGCAGGGCAAATACCTTAAATCATGTAGCTCCATGTCTAGAGCCCAAAGCAAAGAGATGAACTCCAAACAGCTTGAGTGGCCCCACTCCTATGGCACTGTCAGCTGTAGTGCTGGTGGCCTCTCTTGGGGAGGCTATGCTTCTTGCCTGCAGCTTCCCTTAGTGGGTGGTCCACACTCCTAGCATCTCCAAGTTCCTGGGGTCTCCACTAGACTTTCAGCTTCACTCTCAAAGCTTCACGCACTGCCCTCTCAGGGAAACACTGCTTAACCTCTCAGGCTTCCTGAAATCTGGGTGGAAGCTTCTCTAACCCCACACCTCTTAAATTCTCAGAGCCTGTAAAACCAACAGTATGTGGATGACATCAAAGTCTGGCCACCAACTCAAACAATATCAGGGTCCCCTTCAATCATGGTTGTAGCAGCCTCTGAGCGTCTGGATGGCTGAATACTGTGAGCTGAATCCCAAGGAACCAACTCTCTAGGCAGCCCTTTCCTCCACCCCCACCTCTGGGGTATTCTGGGGCTCTCAAAGCAAAGCACCTTTTAGTCCTCAAAGAGAGGAGTCTTGCTGATTCCTCAAATGCCTTCAAAACATCTCTCCTACTGTCCCGTTGTAACTATTTGGCTTCCTTTTAATGTTAATTGTTTCAGCAGCCCTGCTCTCCTCTGCTCCAACTTTTCCAGCCTTTCCAATTTGGGGAAGCTGACAACTTTTTAAATGGGCCTTTCCCTCCAGTTTCTCAGTATAAATCTCACTAAAATCATCCAGCAGTACCCATGCCATGGTCTCCACATTGAGCTGCTTTGAAATTTCCCCCACAAGATTAATGAGTCCAGCATCTTTAATTTCCATCTCCTGAGAAGTCTATGTGAGCAACATGTACACAAACTTTCTACCAGAACAGAACACACATGGCCTTTTTTCTAACTGAAACCTCCTGAGCCTGGTCTTTACCATCTGAATTTGTATCAGCATTCTGGTCTTCTAAGTGACCAGAGTCTCCCGTCAAGCTCAGCTTACAGTATGCTAGGGTTCCTTCCCCAGCCAGCCATCTCCAAAGCTTTCCAAACTCCTGCAAGCCAGTGCCGATGGCTCCTGAGCCACATGGCCCAGGAGCACCACAGCAATGACTCCACTCTGTACCAAAATCTGTCTCGGTCACTTCACTCCCTCACTGCTGACACACAATACCCAACACCCACAACTAAAATGAGGCAAGGTTTGTTTTTTCCTCAAATTTTTAGTCCATAGCCAGCCTGCTCCCAGGCAGGAAGGGTGACACAGGGGCCTGGTGGAGGACGGCTGCTCCTCTGGTGGTGGCTTGGAAGCAGAATTTGAAGGGAGGTGCCGGGGAAGGGTCACAGCCACCCAAGCCATACCCCCAGTGACCCCCACTTCTGGTGCCACCCCCAACATTACTTACATCTAAGCACTGGCTCCTAGGGGCTGGGGAAGACAGAGTGGGGTGGGGAGCTGCTTGCTAGGTGCAGGTCCCAGTTCTGTGAGATGGAAATGTTCTGGGAGTTGGCGGCCTGACGGCAGTGTGAATGCCCTCCATACTACTGCACTACCTGATCAAAAGGGTTGAGGGGGTGAATTTTAGGTCGTGCATTTTGTTTTGTTTTTCGTTTATATGGCCCAGCCTCAGGCTGTTGTTACAATGTACTCCATCACCTGCTTCCCAGAACTCACACTGCGCAGTGGTCTGGTCATCAGTGGCCAGGACTCCCCGTGACCACGGCAGGGGCCTCCTGCAACCTCCTCCTAGCCTAGTCTCACCTGCTTGTCCCTCACCCCTAATTCTCCCGCACCTCTGGTTCTCCTGCACCAGGTCCCCTCACTGACCTCCGCCTGACATGTTTCATAGTCCTCTCAGGCTTCAGGAAAGCAGCGCCGCCCACAGAGGGCCTGATCATGCCAGGGAAACACAGCGCTCACTCGAGCCGAGCAGGAGACCCGGAACCCTTCCAGCGACCTGCACTGCTTCCCCTCTCCCTCCGCCCGCACCGCCTCAGCTACCCGGAAACCCACTCCATCGTGCATTTTAAAATCACTATTCAAAGAATTTTCAAAACAAAATCTTTCCTCCAAGTTCTCCCGTTCATCCATCCACAGCAGCCTCCTGTGTTTTGTTTCATTTCTCACTACGGGGACCCAGGAAGCACTGAGCTACAGCTTCAACCTTCTTTCTTTCTTTCTCTCTGTGTCTCTCTCTCTCTGTCTCTTTCTCTCTCTTTCTTTCTTCAGGGTCTCGCTAAGTTGCCCGTGATGGCCTCCAACTTGTGATTCTCCTGCCTCAGTCTCCTAAGGAGCGGGGATGACAGGTATGGACCACCACACCCAGCCAGCAGCCTCCCTTTTCTCAGGCCACCTCACCACATGAACCACAGGCCTGACCCCGAGGCCCAGGCCACCCTGCTTGCGGCTGTCACTTGCCCGTCCCACGTCTTCCTTACCATGCCCTCGGGTGTCCTCCAGCACAGCCTTCTAGCATCCTGGTCTCCAGCCTCTGTGTCCCCTGGCTGTCCTGGGGACTGGGGGGACAATGTCATCTCTGGTCACCTTCCCTGCCTGCCACCAGTACCCCAGAGCTGTCCCTACCTCCTGTGCAGCCACGCTGTTAGGAAAATGCTTTTTCTTCACATTTACCAGGAAAGCTTTTAATGATCTCTGTTAATTATACATATTCATGCAGTGACGTGATCATTCCACACATGTGTATAAGGTGTAATGATTAAATCCGGGTCATTGGAATTGCTATCTCCTTAGACGTTTCTTTGTATTAGGAAAGGGAAACCCTTGGGTAGAGGTCAGGGCTGAGTGGCTGCGGGCGGGCGGGGCTGTGATCAGAGTAATTGCTCCTTCTTGTGTCAGGACGGAGGTTGAAGGTTCAGGACGTGGGCATCAGTCTCCATCTGGCTTCATGGCTTTTTTTTTTCCAGTGCCAGGAATCGAACTCAGGACCTCACTCTTGCCGGGCAGGAGCTGTGCCGCTGAGCTACATCCCCGGCCCTCCACGGCTTCTTAAGTCGGGTTTTGCGTCACTACTGAGCCACGTGCAGCTCTAGGAACAGGATGGAACCCTGCCAGGTCCCCAGTGACAGTGACGGAGCCCAGGTGTCCCCAGTTCTCCGTGGACATGTGAGCGGGTGCCTCGGGCTCCGTGCAGTTTCATCCTGAGCAGCTTAGTGGGACAACCACGGCCAGGTGACTGCACGGCTGCAACCCGAGGACCCCATGTTACCACGACACCCCACACAGGGCCACTCTGCAGCCTCTGTCGCCAGCCTCCAGCAGCCAAAGATTGTGCCCGCTCCTCCAAAACCATCATTTCTAGGAAGTCAGATCAATAGAATGAAACCTTCTGTAATCTTTGGGGATTGGCTTTAATTTCACTCCACACAGGAAGAGCCGGCCAGCCTGTACAGTTGAGCTCCTTCCCTGCGACATGGTTGCACGGCATGGTTAACTATTCACCACGGAGGTCAGCCCGACTGTCTGGGAGGCACTGAAGCCCACAGTTGCTCTGAACGTCCTCGGGCAGGGTTTCGTCCTTCCGCTCTGCTGGGACAGGAGGCATGCACTGCGATTGCTGGTCTCTGGCATTATTTTTAGCGTGCTGGCACCGTTTTCTACGTCAACCAGCAATGTGACATCCCCCCCCTTTTTTTTTGCCTTTTTGCCAGAGTCAATGAAGATAACAGCTGAGACAGTGATTTTATTGAGGAATGAGCAAAAGATTCCCTTCTGAAATATGCACACTATTTTTTTTTCTTTAGGGTTTTTGAGAGAAGGTTTCACCAGTCTGGCCTTGAACTCATGGAGCTCCTCCTGCCTCAGCCTCCTGAGTGAGGGGATTACAGCATGTGTCACCACGCCCAGCTGTCTGTTCTCTTATTTTGTGTACATGGCTCTCCATGTCCCCAGAGCGTTTCCCCAGGTGCAGCAGAAGTATTAGTAGCAGCATGGACACCAGTTTGCACACCCAGCAGATAATCAAGAGCAATTTCCTTATCCAGTGTCCCGCAGGCTGGGGCATTTAATGACTGCTGTTGAGAGGCAATAATCCTCACAGTGGAATCTATAAAGACACTTAAGCAACAGATAAGTCTCTAGTTACATTTTATTGACCACACTAGAGTCCAAAGGATTTGGCCAGTGAAACATCCAGAGTCCCAGTGTCCACCAGGATAATCTCACTGGGCACACCCTTCATAGGCTTTTCTCGGGGAGGGGGTTGACATAAACTGCTCCATTCTGACTCTAGCAGTGTTCACAAGCATTTGGTATTGTCTTGTTTTTATGTTCGCTGTCCCCGTACTGTGTCCCATGAAGTTCCCTTCTTGCTCTGCTGTGGTGACACTTAGGAATTCTCACCCGTCATCTGCCCTGGTTTCCAGTGAAATTTCTTCTTGTGTCTGCTCATCCCTCTCCAGGAACACACGTGTCTGTCCACAGCTGCAGCCTGTGGGGCCACCTGACACCTGCCTCCCACCTCTGCCTGAGCCACCTGACTGGTGACGCAGGGTACAGTCCCAGGGTGCAGGCTTGAGGGCAGCACGAGCTCACACATGCGGGTGGGACAAAGCCTCCGCTGTGCGCCTGAGACCTCAGCCAGGCCGCTGGGCTGTGAGCCCCTCTCCGGGGACCACTGTGGTCAGGCCCTGCTCTGGGCAAGGAGGCCAGTCCCAGTGTCCCTGCCGATGCTGGCTCTGCCCAGGCCACATCCCGGTCCCCAACACGGCACCCATGGGTGCTGCATTCGCCCTGCCACCCACTGTCCCCAACCACGGGGACCCGCCACCACCTGCCTCCCACTTGCCACACACCAGCAGGACAGCACGGGGGGCTGGGTGGGCTGACGGCCCTGCCACGTGGGGTGCACAGCAAAGACTGGAGACGACCCCTGGGTGTGCACCAGAAAGTGACCCCGCAGCCATGGTGCGCCGAGGAAACAGAGGCGCATTTTCCTGCAGCCAGCGCCCCGGGCGCAGCCCCACCTCCTGTGGGAGCCCCAGCTGTCCGCAGCCCCATCTGTACCCCCCCCCGCTGTGCTTCAGGGAGAATGGCCACGTGTGTCTGGGCTTCTTCCCAGGGTTGCATCCCCCAGATCTCAGGGATCGGGGTGCTGAGGCCCCTAGGCCCCCAGTGCAGTAGGCAGGACTGGGAGTCGAGGGGTGGCAGTGTCCAGATGTCACCTCAGCCCACCCCAGCCAGAGTGGCAGTGACTTCAGCAGCAGCTGTGATGTTGGGGTCCCCTCCATCCTGCAGTGTTGAGAGTAGGAAGACTGGACCGGCATTGTCCTCCCAGCCCCGGTGAGGGCACTCAGGGAGGAGCCCCCCCAGCCAGGCAGCCCAAGGAGCACTGTCCGGGCCCCGCAGGGCCTGAGGAACATTGCCATGGGGCGCTGTGGGAAGGCCCTGGGCTTCCGGGACAGGGTGTGGCCACCGGAGCACTGTCCCTTCTCGCCTCTGTGGGTCGTGCTCTCACAGCTCTGTAGGGCAGGCGGCACTGGCAGCAGAGGCTGCCCTGAGAAGGCCAGCTCCAGGCCCCGGATGCCTGGGAGGAGTAGACATGTGTGCCCGGGGTCACTGTGGAGCTGAACACATCCAGGCCCCAGCCCCAGGGCCCTGCTGGTGCAGCCTGGGCACCTGGGCATTGAGCCCAGCACCCCCACACACACACCTACACTCCCACCCTGCACAGAGTCAGTTCCCACTGGGGACCAGGAGCAGATAGACTGGCCAAGGTCACAGGCTGACAGGAGGAAGTAGAGGTCTCCGCGCAGTGGACGTCTGGAAGGCTGGGAGCTGGGAGTCATATTTCCCTTACATCATTTGGAGACGCTGCATCACTGAGCCCCAAACCAATGTCAAAGCGAAGAAGAGTGTCACCAGCCGAGTCCCAGGACAGGGGCGCTTCTACTCACCCAGGTGGGTGTTTGGCCTCGTCACCAGAAAACATTTCAGGATGCACTGGTTGGAGGCACAAGCTGATCTGTGAGGCAGAACTAGAAAGTAGGAGAGAACAGGGACAGGCTCAGCCGAGGAGTGCAAAGAGCCTGAGTCTAGAGAGCAGTGAGCTGGCTGGACCCCAAAGAACAGGGCTGGCTTTGAAGGGTTGATGTGAGCTAGGGTTTGGCTGGTCACTGTCTCAGTTCTGGTTTTTTGTTTGTTTGTTTTGGTTTTGGTTTTCTTTTTTTGCAACAAGGTCTGGCTATATAGTTCCAGTTGGCTTTGAACTCACTGTGTAACCCAAGCTGGCCTCGAACTCTCAGTGATCTGCCTGCCTCAACCTCCCCAGTGCTGGGATTACAGATGTGCACCACCACACTCAGCTCTGAAATTATTTAAAATAATGCAAAGTACTGGGTAAAGTGGCATGTACCTATAATCCCAGGGCTCCAGGAGGCTGAGGCAGGAAGCTGAAGCCCAAGCTAGGCACCTTAGTGAAGACCATGCTTGAAAATAAAATTTTTTAAAGTCTGGAGATTTTCAAATAACTCTGACATCTTACTAGCTAAAGTATGACTTTGTGACATTTTAGTTGATTCATAGGAAAATGCTTGTAAATACATTTCGCATATATAGGGACATAGATATTTTTTCATTTGTAAGAATGTCTCACACTTTGTAGATTCTTTCTTTTTTTTTTTTTTTTTTGAGTCTCAATAAAGGTCTCAAAGGTCCCAGGGTGGTCCCAATACCCAGGTTCATGCCATCCTTCTGCTTCAGCCTCCCCAGCACTGCAACTAGAAGTGTGCACCACCAAGCCTGGCTGATGAACCCTTATCAGAGGAAAAGACATTAATTTAAATCTGCAGAACAAGTTTCACCTTTGGCCATGTGTCTTCATGTGCCTTTACCTCTGTCCTTTTCTGTTCCAGGAAATAATGGTGCAGGGACCTAATTCTGTTTCTTCAAGATATAAATTTCTTAACTTGTGACCTGAGTCATATATCTGTACCTGCAAGTAAGTGGAGGGTTGCAGACCTAACCATCCCTGGGGTGGGAACAAGTGACCAAACCACCAGTCGTCCAGACTGGGGACACAGCTCAGAGGCAGACTGCTGGTCTGGTCTCATGCTCACCACCCTGTGTTTAATCACCAGCACCCAAAAGAAAGAAATAAAAATAAAAAAAGAATGATCTAAGAAAGAAAACTATTGCAAAGCTAGCAAATAAAGAGAGCCTAACTGACAGCTCTAAGATCTCTGCTTCGGCCTGTGCTTCATATGTGTACATTGTGTGTTGTGTCTACACGTACACTGTGTCTGTATGTGTGACTTTATAGTACCTGGATGTTACCAAATTGGTTTACAAGTAAATGAAATGGGGCATGGTGATGCCAACTTGTCATCTCAGTGCTCTGGAGGCTGAGACAAGAGGATCACAGCAAGTTTGAGGCCATCCTGGGCTACACAGTGAGTTCATGGCCTGTCTGGACTGCATAGCCAGACCTTGTTTCAAAAAGGGAGGAGGAGGAGGAGGAGGAGGAGG
>PVLD010035625.1:0-11643 GCA_004027595.1 Dinomys branickii | reverse complement strand
GCTCCTCACTGGCAGCCGCCCATACATTGGAGAGGCAGGAGGCCACAGCCTCGAGGCAGGCATAGAGCTGGGTGTGGTGGGATGTGTACTGGCTGCTCTGGCTCCACCTTGCCTCCAGGTGCTGATTAGGAAGGTTGCTGCAGGGTGGGGACTCCTGGCTGTTGCAACCTCTCATCCTCACACTGGCTTTGACAACAGCTCCCAACCGCCATTGCCTCTTTTCCTGGCTGCGCCCTCTCCTCTCCAGACCTCGACGAGCTCTTGGAACTCCGCTATCCCCCGGCCGAGTCGGAAGGCTTCCATGAGCGTGAGTCTCCGAAGCTGAAGCTGCGATTGCTGGAACGAGGGCTTGGGCCAAGAGTGTGTTTGAAGCAGTGGCTTCCTCTTTCTCCGTCTCTTCTCCCTCCGGCTGTGCCGCGGCGGCCCTCCAATCCTTTCCTCCAGGAGAGGTTCTGCTTGGTCTTTCCTAGGGCTTCAGTTCCCATTTCAGATCCTTCTTGGGTTCAGGGTACACACCTCTCTCCTTTCTGTCTTCGTATTGCTATATTCCATTGTTTGGGTGGTAATCCTCTGGGAGGTTCTCTCTCTGCTGCCTACCCGGTCGCCATCTTCCCGGAAGTCCCCGATAATTTCTTATCTGGTTCTCTGGATGTCAAACCTGAAACTTTTCTCTTCAGAGGAAGAAACAACTCCAGGTTTCCTGAGAAAAGAAGTTTGCTCAAAGCAAGTCCGCCTCTAGAATCCACGGCCCTGGTTCCATTCATTGCTCCTTCGCCATCACATCCCACCTGCCTCTCCCCTTGTTCCTAGCTGCACAAGCAGGATTTGATGACTGCAAAGACTCAAAGTCAGGTGTTGACAGCACCCTCAATATCTATACTTAAAACAAACACGCTGATGAGTGGGGAATGCACAGAACTCTCTTCTTTCGGGGTTTGTTGGAGGCTTTTTCCTCAGTCACCAGGCTTCCCAGTCGAGCCCAAAGCGCCAGGTCCCCACACCTCAACTCTTAACAGTGCTCTTCCCAGGTTCCCACGTGCTTCTCCTCACACTTCACGCTGCTCACGTGTTCTCTTCTCCATGAAGCTCCCAAGACTTCCTGGTCAAAGATGCACCAAGCCCTTGTGAGCTGTCTCTCCTGGGCCCATCCACAGGCAGAGGAGGGCTTGGATCTTCATCCTCAGCTCTGGCTCCTCCCAGACATACTGCCCAGCACCCATCAGGGGCTTAGGAATGTTTCCAAATGAGAGCTTCCTGCAGGGCTGGGAGCACAGAGGAGGGAACTAGGGAAGTGTTGCCAGGCCACAGGCAGTGACAGCTGTGGGTCTTGTGGGGCCAGGGTCACAGCGGGGGAGGGCACAGCTTGTGGGCGGAGCTAGGCCCTCTCTGGGCTGGGGTCAGAAGGAGGCTGGGAGTGACTGGCTGACTGCACCCTGGGAGGCAGGGAGAGGGTAAATCAGCAGGGACCAAGAGGGCGACACTGTGAGACTGAGGGCAGCAGAGGTGGAGAGGGGGATGGGGCAGAGGAGTGTCGTCCTGGGAAGGTGAGTGACAGGACAGCTGGTGGAAGAGGGGTGGCTTCAGAGTCCTGACAGCTGTCCCGGGAGAGTTTAGTCCTCTTCCTGTCCATGTCCCCCTCGGCCTCCTGATGCTGCTCTGCTCCCCTCCCCTTCCTGCCCCCACCAAACATTTGGAAATGAATGACAAGAATCCCAAAGTTCATAGCCCAATCTCCCTGAAAGGTGTCCGGGAGAAAGAGAACAGCAAAGGGGTCCGGCCGGGGACTTGGAGCTCTAACCTGTCTGCCCTCGCTTCCTTGTACATACACACACACACACACGCACGCACGCACGCACGCACGCACGCACGCACGCAGTTCTTTCCCCTCAGCGTCTGCTCAGAGACTCATGATCTTTCTCAGCAGAGCTCAGGCCAGGTGCTGCACCACGACCGCTCACCCAGAGCTGGGGCCGCCTGGGCTTTGCTCGCAGGTGCTGCCCTCCCCCTGCGGGCCCCCTGCACCCCTCTGCACTCCACACCACACAAGCTCATTTGCCTGTTTAGGAAGAATTTCGAGACAATGGATCCTGCTTTCCAAGTACTGATCATTAATAGGCTCTGCCCTATGCATCTTTAAGCTTGCCCTGGAGCCCGTGCTGGGACTGCCGACCCAAAGGCAGGGAGAGGGTCGGGGAGCAGGGCAGGAAATGAAATCATCTCAGATGAGAACTACGGGATCGCAACTCTGTGCTCATCCCAGAATCAAGACTTAGATTTCGCAGACTGAGCAAAAGAAAGCGCATCCAGGAAACAGCTCTCAACGCAGAGAAGCTCTCGTGCGTGCAGCAGCCACTGAGGGCTCTGGGGCCACTGACAGGACCAACACCTGCCCCTTCCAGGGCCAGGACATGCATAGAACAGGAGGGCAGACTCCCTGGGAGAGCAAGGCCTGCCCCCACTGACCCTGTGCAGATACTAAGAACCATGAAGCACAGAGAGGCTGGGGTGGGGGGTGGCACCTAGGCTGGGCCAGGCTGACCTGGCCACAAGGTTCTGGAGGTGTCTAAGGCCCTGTGTGTCAGGTTATGGAGGCACAAGGCTCTATTGGAGGGACAAGGACACAGGGCAGAGATGACTCTGCTGTGAAGCAACCCCGTCAGAGCCCAGCAAGCTCTGCGCACCCACTGGGCACAGTGCAGTCTACTCTGCCTCCAAGCCTCCTCCTGTCCCCACTCTAGGAATCACCATTAGCTAATCAATGCCTTCTGTCAGGAATTTGAAAAACAGATAACTTCCATGTGACTTTCAATGTGTGTGAAATTCCAACAGACACTAAAAGAAGGAACAGCTGGGGCTGACTTGAGAGAGTCAACAGTGCAAGAATACTCAGCAGGTCCAGCGTGGCCAGTAAATGAGTTCACTGGTGTTACTTCCTGAGCAGGGGGACGTGGGAGCCTGCAGCACTGCTGAAGTCACCAACCTCACTACCCCCAGTACTGAGCAAATGGTTTCAGGAAGATAAATAAAACAGCAAAGTCTGAATCAAAGCAGGAAAGTTCCTTGGGAAAAGCTGCGTTCTCCAGCCCACGTGAGTCTTCACCAGGAACTCGGCTGGTTTTCTTGAAGCTCAGGGATGCGGTGGGCGCGCTTGTTGGGCTGCAAACTGGCTCTAGCTCACCTATTGATAGTGGCCCATTAGAAGTGGGAGTTACAGCGGCCTGGTTGTGTACATCCATAATTCCAAACTCGGGAGGCTGAGACAGGAGGACCACTGAATTCAAAGCCAGCTTTGGTACATAGTAAATTCAAAGCCAGCCTCAACTACCTAGCAAGTTTGTCCTGAAAAACAAAGAGCAAACAAACAAACAGATGGAATTATTTGATCAGGGTGTGGAGCACAGTTCCCTGTACAGCAGAGAGCTGAGAAGCAGCAGCTCAGGGCTCCATGATGCTGGCACAGCGATGGAGAAGCACAGCCGCCTCTGCTGAAACAGGAAAGCTGGTCAGGAGGGGCAAGGTGGCTGTGGGACAAGGTCAGCTGATCTCCCCAGGTCCCCCATGGTGCCAAGGGGAACGGAGACACAGTCAGAAGCCATCTGCAGACAGAGCATCCCGGGTTCTCGAAGTCAACAATCTCGTCACTCAGCCCGCACCTGGAGCTCTCTCCTGCTACAACACAGAAGAGTCATGAGCACATTCAGGGCATTGATATCAATGGCCAAACCCTGACCAGCTTGCTGCTCCCTGAGAGGGTGAACATCAGACAGTGTGTGTAACTGTGTAACCCAGGCCGTTCCCCCCACCACACACCCCTCCCCCAGTCCAGGCCTGCAGGGTCTCACCTGTTCAGGTCATGAGAGATGAGTCAGGGCCCCGGGCACAGTCACTGCCCGGGGTGAAAACATGACAAGATGCAGTCAGCGGCCACAGCACACGGGGCTACAGGAGGAACTGCGGGGTGGACATCCCCATGGCTCCTAACTACAGGAACTCCAGGTTCTCAGGAATCAGCCCCCCATACTTACCTGCAGCCTGAGCCACGGCCCCCTCCTTTTCAACCTGCAGGAAGCAAATGTCCTGTGACAAGCCAGGGAGGAGGCCCGGCCTGGACAGCCTGGAAGAACCACCCAGGCCTGGAACCCAGGGAGGGTTCCTGATTGTTGGGAGCCATTGGAGCAGGTTATCAGTCAAGCAGTCAAGCTACTTCAGTATTGAAAAAGGCATCCTGCTGGACAATTACAGTAGTTAGTCGCTAGGAACATTACCCACCCATGATACTAACTTTGCAAGTGTATAAAATAAATGCCCGTACTGCTGAAGTCAGTCCTTTTGCTCATCAGGCAAGAGGTGACTCCGCCTGACCCTGGCCATCAGTCTCTTGTCTTTATTTTGTGTATCTTCTCACTGTTTTCTCCCAGGGACCACGGAGAGACCACTGACTCCCACACCTGATCTGGGATGCAGACCCAGGGAGAGGTCAGGAGGCACGAGGAAAGGACATGTTCAGGACCTGCACCAACTGCCCTCCTGGGGCTTTGTCCTAACAGGGACCTTCCCCTCCGACTCTGACCACTTGACATCAGGTCCCCATCACTATAGCCTTTGGGGTGACAAATTTATGCTTCCTGTTCCCTTGTGCTTTAAAACTGTGAGTGCCCCAGGGCCCAGGGCTGGTGTTCACCATGAGGGGGCGCACTTCTCCTCGGGGCCTGAACCCGAACTCTCAGGCCCTGACCCTTCTTACCTGCCCTCTTCCTTCTCCATATCACAAGAGCCACAACAGCAGTGACCACCAGGAGACTGATGCCGGCAGCAGTGACTCCTATGGCTGTGTCCCCTCCAGTGGGGATGGTGGGCTGAGGAGACGGCTCTGGGAAGGGAAGGGGAAGTGAGAGGTCCTGATGCCCAGGTGTCAGCTCTGAGCTCCCTCAGGTTGAAAAAGATTCTTGCTTTCCTTGGAAAGATTTCCTCTGCTCCCACCTCCCTTACCCCATCTCAGGGTGTGGGGCTCAGGCAGCCCCTCATGCCACACATGGCAGGTGAAATTCTGCTCCTCTCCAGAAGGCACCACCACAGCGGCCCATTTCTGGAAGGTTCCATCCCCTGCAGGCCTAGTTTCCACCAGCTCCATGTCCTGGGTCAGATCCTGCCCACCCTGCTGCCATGTCAGGGAGATCTCCGCAGGGTAGAAGCCCTGGGCCCAGCACCTCAAGGTGACCTCTTCTTTGGAGATGGGGTGGTGGGTCACACGTATCTCTGGGGGGTCTGAGGGAAGAGAGGGAACATTCAGACACTTTGCATTCTGCCTGGGCCACTGCAGCAGCGCTCACATGACCATCCTGAGAAGAGACAGGACAAGTGGAGTTGGGGAAATTGCAAACCCGAAACCACACCAGACACAGGCACCTGGGATAATCTATTCCTCAGCACTACACTCAGGGTGAGTGGGCCCAGAGGAGGAGGCTCCAAGTCTCTGGGGAGGAAAAGAGACCTCTGTCCTGAGTGGGTGGAGACAGAGACCGGAATAAGTGGATCAGACCTCCAAAGACACTGAGTGTGGGGCAGAGAACAAGCCTGTGTGACATCAGGTTCATTGTCTCCTGAAGGGCAGCGTGACCTGCGCTCTCAGGGATCTTCCCCTTCCATGCTGGGATAGACTCTTCCCTACCCCCCGGGAGAAAACGGACTCCGGACAGAGATCTTTTCTTAGCTGTGAGATCCCAGGAGCTCTCCTCCCCATGATGGGAGAGGGCCGCCGTATTATGGGAAGGGCCTTAGGCCCCGTACCTGCGCGCTGCAGCGTCTCCTTCCCGTTCTCCAGGTATCTCCTGAGCCACTCCACGCAGGTGCCCTCCAGGTAGGCCCTCTGTACCTCGGCCTCACCGTCCTCCACCCACTTGCGCTGTGTGATCTGAGCCGCAGCGTCCGCCGCCACCCAGGAGCTCAGGTCCTCCGCGAGGGCGATGTAATCTGCGCCGTCATAAGCGAACTGCATGTACCCGCGGAGGAGGCGCCCGTCTGATCCCACCTCGCAGCCGTACATCCTCTGGAGGGTGTGAGAACCTGGCCCCGCCCCTGCCGTTAGTCCCGCCCCCGACATCGGGCCCGACCCCACCCCGGGATTTTCTCCTAAACTGAAAATGAAACCCGGTTGCCCCCTCCACGCGCTTCCAGCACCCGGGTCTCCAAGGGACCCGCAGCTTCCGCGTTAACCTCAGACCTGAGCACCCGGGACCCCTCGGGCCGTGCATGGGGGCGGGAAGGGTCGTGACCTCTGACCGGCCGGGGTCACTCACCGTCCCGGCTCTGGTTGTAGTAGGAGCGCAGGGTCTGCAGGCTCACTCGGTAACTCTGGGCGTGGTCCCTGGCTCTCTGTGTCTCGCGGTCCCAGTACTCCTGATGCTCCCGCTCCATCCACGGCACCCGCGGCTCCGCCCTGGCCTCCTCCGCGTCGCCGTCGAAGCGCACGAACTCCGTGCCGTCCACGTAGCCCACGGCGATGAAGCGCGGGTCCCCGCGGCCGGGCCGGGACACGGCGGTGTGGAAGTAGCGCAGGGAGTGGGAGCCTGCGGGGCGGGGCGGTGAGACCGCGACCTCCTCCCGCGCCGCCCGCGCCGCCCCCGCCCCCTCCGCCCGCACTCACCCGCCCGGGTCTCGGGCAGGACCAGGGCCCCGGAGAGCAGCAGCAGGAGGGTTCGGGGCGCCATCACCGCCAGCATCCGGAATTGGCTACTCCTGAGTCCTTAAGTTGGATGAGTACTTTATAACTGGCTGCTCTGAGAATCACCAACCAATGGGTGTGAGAAGCAGGATAGCGTCACCAGTGTCGCGGCAGAAGACCCGACATGTTGGTAAGGGGGAAGTGAAACACTAGAGAGATAGGAACTCCCTGGGAATTGTGCGTGTGCGTGTGCGTATTTTTTAGAGAGGGGGTCTGACTGCAGCTCAGCCTGGCCTTGTACTCACTCTGCAGCCCAGGCTGGCCTCGAACCGTCAGTGATACTCCTCCCCTCGCCTCCCGAGTGCTGGGATTACAGGCGTGCACCGCCACGGCCGGCTACCTCCAGAGATCAATGTCCTCCCGTGACACCGCTCTGGGCCTGGGACCCCGACCGCCACTCCCGGTGACCTCGGACTCCGCCCTGAATTCTCCTCTGACACAGAGCACTCTGTCACTTGGTCTCCCTGAATCCTGAGAGAACCGGGGAGGGGAGCGCGCGGCTCGGGCCCGTTCTCCTACTCGCGGCTGGATCCCTCACCGGAAAGGGGTCCTCCTCCCTCACTGCCCCGGGACTCTCCTGAGGAAACGCCCCCGGGGAGCACAGTGAGCAGGGAACCTGTCCCAGAACGCAGCGCGGACGCAGGGCTTCTCTGAACCCGGAACAGTTGTTCCTCACCAACGCGGAGATTCCCGGGGAGACCGGGCCGCTGAGTGGGAACGACCCGCAGGAGGCGACACAAGAACAGCCCTGGAAGGGCCAGGACCCGGCCCGAGGAGGTGAGGCTGTCCCTGCATCCCTGCGCGGGTCTAAGGGCGCTGCAGTCCCCACGGCGCTCTAGGCTTTACTTTCCCACGTGGTAGATCTGTGCCTCCAGGCTGGCTGCTTTTGAATTATCTTGATTTTATAGCCAAGTTTGTGTATGTGAGTGCAGGACGCAACCGCAAAACTGTAGGGTTCCGCTTCTCCACAGAGTAGAGATTCCAAGACCCCTAGTGGGTACCTGAAACCCAACACAGCAACAAACCTCTCTGTACTATTTGAGTAGCTGTTTTCTATAATGTATAGACTACATATAAATTATCTTGCATGTACCTGTGATAAATATTATTAGTCACAATATGAAACCAACAGTAAAAACTGATAATAAAATAGAACAGTTTAAACCCTATAGTGTGATAAAACATGTCATCTATGGTCCCCGCCCTTCTTAAAACAGTAGATCACTGAAACAGAACAGAAGATGCAGAAAGAACCCTCGGTACGTTTAATTAAATGATTTTTGACAAGGGACCAGTAACATATGCTGACCTCACCTCCCGGGGAAGCACGTGTGGGGAGAAATTAAGGAAACTGGTATTACTTTGACCTGAGCATTACTAAAGATTTATAGCAATTTTCTTTTCCATAATAAGATTCTTTAAAACAAAATGTCACTCTTTAAAGTGATGAGCACTGAACTATTTAGGAAAGACAGCAGTAATATTAGCATTGCCTTTCAAATCTTTTAGTAAAAATTATACAAATGTAGTTTATTTGCATACATGAACCAAATGTGAGAAAACACTAAAATAATTAGATCTGCAGCAGCCATTGCGCTGGGCTCTCACACCTAGGGATCCGAGAGCTCCACCAGCAGCAGGAGGCAGGGAGAGGCTGGCAGGTGGGTCCTGTGACCCCCACGCCCCCAGTGACCACAGACAGGGAAGACCCGGGAGCTGGGAGGAGGGGAGAGGAGAGAGCAGGGCGGGGCAGAGGCCGTGTGGGTGAACACGCAGGACCCTGGGGACCCAGGGACAGAGCCACGCAGGGGAGGACACAGGAGGTCGGTCTGGGTGGGTGCCGCAGGCAGTGGGCCCGCAGGAACGGGTGCACCAGGGAGCAGCAGGTCACGGTGGTGCAGACGAGACTTGGTGCCAGCGTGGACCCACCCTGCAGAACCAGGCCAGGGCCAGAGCCTCTCCCAGGGCTTCAGGCCTGGGCATGAGGTCCACACCACAGCTACAAGCAGAATCTAAACCCAAGTCCAAGTCGGAGGTGGAGGCAGGCCCAGGACCCACGCTTGGCTCCTACAGGAAACCAGTGGGTAGCAGATCCTTCCCAATGCCCGAGGGGGGACTCTCTGGGCCAAGGCAGAGTGGCTTCTGGCAACAGCAAGTGCTGTGTGCAGAGCCGCGAGCCAGAGACCGTGAGTACACAGCCCTGACACACATCCAATGGGGCTGAACATGGGACAGTCTCTGCCTGACAGCGACAACAAAGGCAGAGAGCTGGGGACGGGCGCAGGTCCTTTTTGAGAAAGTGTTGGTTAAATGCCAAGTTTAAATCATCAGTTTGTCTGTCATTTATTTTCCCAAAAACAAATAGTATTACAATGAAAGGGTTTGTATAGCTCACAGAATGTCTCTGAGGGATACTCAGATCCTACTTTGGAAAGTAGTAGAAAGACTTTGTGTGTATTTCCCTTCAGTCATATACAATATTTGAAAAATGTGAACTTTGGATTGGAGATGTGAAATGAACGATGTTTCCTACTTCAACATGGATACGTTTAAGTGAAGCTGGCATGTCTTTGTTTGCTTAGATTTTTCTCCAACTATGCGGTAATGAAGACCAAAGTAATTATGGCAGCAGTTTCGTGTCCATGGCCCTATCTCCCCCCTACCAGGTACTTACTGGTTTATTGAAGATTGAAACATCAGGATTTTCTGCTTAAATTAAGTCACTCTTGAAATAGCACCTGTACTGCCATACCTTTGTCAGGCAAAGAGGGGGTGTTTCTTCTGTGTGTGCAAGTGGTTCTTTTGTCTTAGGCTTTTTGGACAATGGACATGTTATTCTACATTTGTCTGCACTGTGGAAAATGCTTTGCTCATTCAGGAAGTACTCCGGGGGTGGTTTAGGGACCCTGAGGTTTATCAAGGTGGTCTGTGAGGTCGAATTCATTTTTAAATAATACGAAGGTGTTATCAGGCAAGGAACATTTAACAAAAATTAGCCTTAAGTCCTACTCCTTCCAGCCTTTTACTTAGATAGAATCAGACTTCACTGGGAAGGCTGGGGGTGGAAAGTGTAAGGAGGAAATAGAAGAGAAGAAAACAGTAACAGAAACCGAACAGAAGCTGTTGAAAAGGTGGACCAAACTTGTCTTTTAATACACACCCACCCACACACACACACGCACACGCACATGGACACACACACACACGCACGCACACACACACTTCCAAGATACATAGCTGCACACACACTTCCAAGATACAGAGCTGCCCAAGTTGGGCCAGACTTCCTAAGAACTGTCACTGCAAATGGTTTGTTTCAATTGCACAACAATAATGGGCAAACTTGTGAAACTCCATGTCTAGTAGGGGGAAGTAGATTTCCTATGCCGGGGCCAAGGCCAGGGCCCCACTGTCAGAGAACACATTTGCACAGGAAGCGCCCCCTTCCTTCTGGCTCTTTACTGCTCAGGCTGTGAGCAACAGCGAGCCTAGAGCCTGGACAAGAAAACAAGAAAAGGCAGAAGAGAGGCCCAAAAGTTACCGAGACCAGAGCAACACACGGAGTAGTGAGGACATAGGCGAAGCCAGGCTGTCGCTCATCACCTGAAGCAGAAACTCGGAGCTCAGCAAAACCAGCCAGCACAGGAGGGCGCCAGGGGAGGGGGTGACTGCTCCTCCTCAGCCTTTCCTGTTTTTCTCCTCCAGGCTCTCAAGAGAACCTTCTCCCTCTCCTCTATGGATGTCAGAGTCAGCCAGATGATTTTCCTCCAGTCGGGCTGGGAGCTCCTCAGAGATGAAGCTCTTTACGAGCTGTCTCTGAGCTCCAAGGGCACAGCAAGGGCTGTTGTTGCTGATGGAGTCTGTGGGCTGCAGCAGCGAGGGAGCAATCAGCTGGGAGCCTGGATGTCCCTGGTGGGAGCCAGGCCTGAGACTCAGTGCTGGGCTGCTTTGTTGTGGCCCTCCTCCCTGTCCTCTCCACGGGTCCTCTGCAGACTCCGAGGGAATTTTCCCCTCGCTCCATGGAGGCCAAAGCTGAGGTCTGGGCTGACAGCGGCAAGGACGAGGAGCCCACCACTGGGCCCTGTGGGCGTCTGGCCTGGCTTCGAGCACAGAGGAGTCTCAAAGAAAGTTTCCTTCCTTTCTACATTGGGGCCTAAGAAGACACCTCCTTTTAAACATGCAGTTGTGTGTGGTGGGTTGCACCCCGAGTCCCAGCTCTTCAGGAGGAGAGGCAGGAGGGTCACAAAACTAAAAGAGTTCATGGTAAACTCGGGAAACATGGCCAGGCTCCATCGCAGATGGCCAAATACGAATCTGAAAAGTGTCTCAGTCTCTGCTGTCATTGCTAAGATGGAATGCCTGGCACCTGCTGCTGAAGGGACAGAGGCTTATTTGGGTCACATTTCAGTCCATGGTCGGTGGTTCCAGGAAAACACAGCCCCATGCTCAGACAGGCTCACTGGGCCTCCACGCTACAAAGCCCAGGGTGACAAGGGACCCAGAGCCGACAAGGAGGCAGCGTGCTTATTCTGTGGGCTGTGCCTCTCAGGAGGGTGTGAAGGGGTGGGTTACGTGCACCTTTGCTGCCAACCAACGGGCAGCTCCAGAAACCCGTCCACGTCCTCAAAGGTTTGCATGTTAGGGAGCTGCACTGGTTGGCTGGGTCAGTCTGTGCACACAGGGGCAGCTGCGCTGACCAGATCCCTTTCTGCTTTCACTACACAGGTGGGTGACTTCAAACATGAATCTCTGCCCTGGGCCCTCACACAGACCTGCAGGCTCGCTGAAACCACCTGAACTTCACCACGTTTCACAGGATCTGATTAAAGTTATTAACCATGAAAGCCATGCCCTTCACTCCCCTCTGTCCACACCTGTGAAGAGGGGGCTGCAGAGCACACCTGTCTCCTCTGCACAGGGGT
>PVLD010035624.1:0-11646 GCA_004027595.1 Dinomys branickii | reverse complement strand
CGTCTAAGTAGGTCTTCCCACCCGGGAGATCCCGCAGTCCTTGAAGCTGCTTTGATGTCTTTTGCTGGGCTGAGCTTCTTCCCGATTCAGGAAAAACCGGTTAGAGCGCGCACTTAACTCACCCTGTGATCGTGCAGACAGGAGTGCCATTCAGATGTTTTTCCCTGGATGGAGATTTTCCCCGACTCAGAAATCCCGCCGGCCGGTCGCTGTTGCTCCAGTTCACGCAGCGCTGGCTGCGGGGGTGGGGTTCTGAGCGGGATCTCGGAGCGCTGCCCGGTTTGGCGCAGTTTGTCCCAGTAGCGCGTTCTCTATCGGGTTCAGGAGCTGAAGCTGTTCTTCCCTCCGCACTCGCTCTCTCGGCTGGTCGTCTTCTTCCCGGAAGTCCTCATTTCTGTCTTCATATTGCTATATTTCATTGTTTGGGTGGTAATCCTCTGGGAGGTTCTCTCTCTGCTGCCTACCCGGTCGCCATCTTCCCGGAAGTCCTGAGGATTATTTTTTAAATCATAACTTCACTCAAGCAAAATCTTCATAGACAATAAATATATAAAATGGATAAAAATTATATGGCTCTGGTAAGGGGGTATGAGGGTTGTGAATAAAAGCCCTCTCACACGATTCTAGATCATTCCAAAACTAAGAGAAATTCTGACCCAAGTTAATAATACTGGCTAGAGGGCTGGGCGTGGTGGCGCATGCCTGTAATTCCAGCACTCGGGAGGCAGAAGCAGGAGGATGGTTGCGAGTTCAAGACCAGCCTGGGCTACAAAGTGAGCTCAAGGCCAGCCTGAACTGCACAGCGAGACCCTGTCTCAAAAAGACACACACACACACACACACACACACACACTAATACTGGCTCAATTACATTGGCTCACGCTCCGTGCCAGCACTGCTAAGAGTTCTACAGTCTCTTATCTCATCTAATCACCACCACATCTTGCTGTAAGAAAGAATTCCGTGTTAGCTCCTTTTCACATAAAGAAATCAAATTCAAAAGCTGTTTAGTTAATTATTCATGATCACACGGTGATAAATAATGTAGCCGAGTCTGGGCACCAGGTTTCTGCATTTCCAAGCCCAAACTTCTAACTGCTATGGGATGTGGCCTTGTGTGAAAGCATTACTGTTACAGGAATCACGTGCTGGCGGTGTGGAGGGACGACAGGAATAAGAGTAGCGGGGGGCTCGCGTGTCACACCCGACACCCCCCAATATGCCATCCAGCCGGAGTGTATCGCGTCTTCCTATCCGCAGTCCTGTTTCCTATCGCCGTCTCTTACTTCCTTCCGCCCCTCCCCCTTTCCCAGCTGGGGCATCCTTTGGTCAAATTTGGCACCTTGTGGTTAAAACGCAGCCTTCATTCTGTGGCGTTTCCAGTGTTTCTCTGTCTGAGGCTGACACTGCTACTTCTCTGAAGAGCCCACCCATTCGTTTTCAGTTTTGCGATCCCCCAGGTGTAGCCACCAGAATGCCAGCTGCAGAGTAACAGTTAGTACTGTGAAAATGAAAGTGAACATCAAATGCATTCTGCTTCTTTTACTTAAAAACACCAGATCCTTTTTCAGGTGACACTGTATGTTCTAGTTCCCACGTCTGTGTATGAACTTCATCACACTTTACTAACTGGAAGCCTGGCATGGTGGCACTCACCTGTAATCCCAGCACTTTGGAGGCTCAAACAGGAGGATCATCTTGAGTTCAAGGCCAGCTTGAACTTGAACTAGTAAAACCCTGCCTTAAAAAAACCCAATAACAATAATATTATTATATTATTATTATTATTTACTAATTTGACCAGAAGTATTTCAACACTACTTTGAAAAGAAAAATGTCGGTTATTTCATGCTGATGTGAAGTCACTACAAAAAAATACTTGTAAGAAACATGAGAATCTATTTGATCAGCAAGATATGAAAGTTTGGTAATAAACTGGCTAGGTGAAGAGATGAGGAAACAGCATGTATACACCGCCGTAGGAGCATGTATTAATACAATAGTTATGGAACAGTATTAGGCAATATCTATTAAATAAAATGTACACATCCTTTGACCCACACACATAAAAAGGAATTTACTGCTTGTATCTAGATGTCCCCCCAAAACCTCATTTGCCTATAGGGGCCTTTAGAAATGAATGGCTCTTGGGTGTGTGATACTGGGTAAGTCCACTGGTTGGTTTGTGTGGGTGATGGGTTTACTGAATAGGGGAGACCCGGCCTGAGTGTGGGTGGCTTCCTTATTTAGAAACCATCAATGGCTTTCCAGTGTCTACACTCTTCTTGAAATGGCATGTGAGGTTCCTCACATTCTGGTGTACCCGAGATTTCTAGTTCCATTTGGAATCGTGCTCCCCAATCACCAGTGCATCATCCATATGGAGTTATTTGCCCTTCCTCGTAAAGCCAATGCACCTTGCTCTGTCATGTGATAGCGGTAAGTTTCACAAGCCAAGATGCCAGACCTGTTTCTCAACTTGACAAATTACTGTGTTCTTCAAGGTCCAACTCAAATATTACCTTCCATCCAGAGCCAAGTGTGTTACTCTTCAAGAGTAAAAGAAAGCAGAGGCACAGCGCCTGCCTGGCAAATGTGAGGTCCTAAGTTTGATTCCTGGTACCAAAAAAAAAAAGTGAAAAAAGGCAAGGTAACTCTCTAATCCTGAACCTCCCTATCTGCAAATGGAAAGGTGTGTAGGGGGACGCTGGCAGGATGAAATAAGATAGCATATACACATTTTCTAAAGTGCCTGACATTAAATATTCAAAATATTGGGGCCGTATTGTTGTACTAAGAAGTGTTTCTATGTTTCTGTCTCCTCTGCTTGATGATGGTACCTCCTTGAAGGCTAGGAACAGTCTGATTCATCTTTTTTTTATTACTGTTTGTTGAATAAGCTCATGCATGTCTAGGGACAAGAATATGTTTTCAGGATCTCACTTATTCTAAGGCCAAGGTAATAAGGAAACTATCACCCTCCTTAAAAAAAATCTCTTTGGAAAACATTCTCCTTTTTAATCCATGAAACAAATGAGGTTTCCCTCGGTGATTTATGTCTACTGATTTATCAGAAACTGCCAAATGTGCTACCTTAAAACACAGAGAAACATCTCAGTGGGTCAGTTTTAATATGAAGGAGTAATTCGTATAGGTCAAACTAAGGAAAAATCTAAATCTCTTTATTTGTTCCCATTCAACAATTACCAGTACTTTATTGCAGAGGATTTAAAATATATTTAACTGGGGAGGTGATTAATTGTAAAAGCTTGGAAGAGCAATATCTTAGGAACTCCCTTTTTTCTCCTCATGGGCATCATAAGGAGGATCCTGGAAACACTGGTTTTAAAAATGTTGTTTTAATAAATTCCATAGATACCACACAGGTAAATATAAGCTTCTAGGTGTTCATTACAGCTATTCATTTTAGTACCAAAAAATGATTTTGATAGGTAAATACACACCAGTCTTTAAGGTCAGATTCTCTTGAAACAATGCCAAGCTATTGCCCTTGAGAGTAATTACATTGTAATTTAAGCACATTTTAAACAGCTTAACAAATCTGTGCCTTCCGTGTCTTAGTTCTCTGTGTGTAAAAAGAATAATAATAGCACTACCCTCCTTGGGGCCTTACGGTGAGGATTAACTGAGCCAGTACTTGTAGGGTGCTTAGAATACTGCCTATCACACTGTAAGCATAATAGAAGAATTTGTTAAATATATAAGAACAAATCACAGTGAAGCAGTCCTAGAAGAGACGCTACACTTCTAGGTTAGTCTTAAAGATTCTCCAGCTCTATGTGCAATCTGAATATATGCTCCAAATTACAAAATTCAGATTCTCTTCTCCACCATTCCTTCTATTTTGTTCAGTTTATATGCAGATTCTGTAATGCAGGTGGTCTGTAGCTTGCAACCAACAGCACTCACCAGCTGTTACATTTATACATCGCTCTAATTTAAATGCTTAATTGCGCTCAGTGCGCTCAATTTACAGCTCATAAACCAAATCTCTTTGCCTATGATAAATTCTAAAACTAAATGAACCATAGTGTCTCTTGGTAGAAAATAAAATATAAAAATAATCTTATACTCTTCTGAATGTTTGTAATTATTTGTTAGAAAAAGTAACATCTGAGAGTCTTCTCTGAATCAGTTTTTCAGAGAAATAAAAGGTTAGGCTCAACTGTCAATCAGGTCTTCTACTAGTCGGTTAATGTAATTGCTCCTCGAAACTGAAACACAATAATGGTACCTGTCCTTATATTTATAGTGTCCAGGATGACTAGGGAGGTTAAAGGAAATACTAAATACTCTGGACATTAACAATGTCATTACTATGCCAATTTTCATGACATGTAAGGTAAAGAATACAGACAGTAATCCCAGCTGCTTGGGAAGCTGAGGCAGAAGGATCGCAAGTTTGAGACCAGTCTAGGCAACACAGGGAAACCTCCACTCTTCCCCCTAAAATATAGGCAAATGTAGACATCATAGTCTAGATGGCAGAGCTGGTAAGGTTCTTTTACTTTCTACCTGAACCCTACCTGGGAAATTGAACATTGGTTTTGAAAGCGCTCATCTCATTTAACTCCATCTTTTTATGCATGAGGACAGCAGGTCCCAGAAAGTTCAAGGGGTTTCCTGCTAGCGAGTGATGTGTGGCAGGACTAGAGTTAGAGTCTTAGGTCCTTGCCTCTTCACGCAGCATCTTGATGACTTTACACAGCTTCGCTTGTCCCTCAGTTTGTAGCCATCAACGAAAACAAGGACAGAAGACAAGACACAGGTAAGTCTTTTCTCTTTTTTCTTTTTGCTACCAGGGATTAAACCCAGGGCCATCACACCGAGCGGTATTCCCAGCCCTTTTTATTTTTTATTTTGAGAAAGGAACTTACTAAGTCCCTAAATTGCCCAAGCTGGCCTCAAACTCAGAGTTCTCCTGCCTCAGCCTGTCAGAGCGTTGGGATTACAGGTGTGCGCCACCACACCAGCTCACATAAGCCCTTTTGAAACTTTGTGGAAGATACAAAAATTGATTTTGATCCTATGATACCCATGTGCTTTCTGCTTTAAGCCAAACTACATGTGAAAATAGAGATTTACACAAGGCTAAATTACAGAGTACTTCTTGACTTAATTAAAAAGGATTCACTGTTGTATTTCCTTAAATACATATCTAGTGAATTTTTTAGTTGGCTTCTGCCAGCCTTGAGAATACATTCATTATGTAAATTATCAATCAAACTGATTAGCAAGTATTTATAAAGTACCCAGTGTAATGGCCAAAGTACCCAGCTGCTTGCTAGACTGACCCCATGCTTGACCCCTGATACACCTCAAACAGCTAAAGTCCATGTACAGTAACATAACCACTGTTTAAAGTTTCCTTATTCTTTCTTGGAAAGAACTCAAAGAGCATTGCCCGTCCCTGCCAGAAACAGGACAGTTACTCAAGCATAAGGTGCCCAATACACCCCTGTATTCATTGTGGTTTTTGTCTTTATAAGCCCTGCATGCAATGGGCTCGGGGCTCTCACTTCTCAGCCTTGAAACAGAGGCATGAGTGGGGGCCGTTGGGCTCAACTATTAAAAGCGCTACTAAATTCTAATTTGGCTATTTGGGAGTTTATTGTTCACAGACCCGCCTCACTTGGGGGCTCATCTGTCTGGGATCCCTTCTGGGATCTCTAGACTCCCAAACGTCTCTTTGAGACAATAATTCCTCAGGGGGAACACCGAGAGATGTTCCTCGCCCCCGAGGAACTCTTTGTTTCAAAGTGACACCAAATTCACCCTGGACACGAGATCAGTAAACATCTTCCGGATACTTACCGGTAAGACTGGTTCTTGTTTCTTGTTTGTTGGGGCGCCCCTTGGGGGTCCTTGGAGAGGTTGGATGCAACATTAGACTCTCCAGGGACCGACCCTAGACCAAGAGGTTGGCTAGGGCTTGATTACTGATATTTGATCTCGGCCAGTGGAGGTCTCCTCCGACAGGATTGTCTTCTTGTCTCTTTTATTCTCTGTCTTGTTTGTGAGTGAATTAATATGGTTCGTCAAAGTGGGTCAGTCTGCTTCTGCTTCTATGTCGCCCCTGCAATGTATTCTTAACCATTTTAAGGATTTCAGGCAAAGAGCAAAAGGATTTGGAGAACCGGTTTTTCCCAGGAACATTGTGCACCTTTTGTGAGCTAGGATGACCCTCACTCAGGGTCTCATGGCCCCCAGAGAACACATTTAACTTTCTTATCTCTCAACAGGTTCAAAAAGTTGTCTTTAAACCTCCTGGGCACCCTGACCAAGTAGCTTACATCCAGGTTTGGGTTGATCTAATCTTAGACACCCCTCCCTGGCTCCAAAAATACAATTCAAACAGGTGCGGACGCTCCAGGGAGCCAAAGAATGAATTTATTGCCCTGGCCAAGCCACCCCCACCCGAGACCGGCCTCTCCTCCCCAACCTGACTCCTGGTCTCCTCCTCTGCTCCTTCACCCTCGGCTCCCCGCCCTTCCCTGGCGGGAGACTGCCCCAGGGGATAAAGGACCCCAAATCCCCAGGGACTCGTCTCTCTCCTAGAATCTGTTTTCTTTACCCACCAGCCCGCATGGGATGATTGCCAACAGCTCCTCCAGACTCTCTTCACGTCAGAAGAGCGCGAACGCATCCATGCCCTGGGACGCAAACTGGTCCTGGGACCTGACCGAAGCCCTCGCACTGACCTGGACTGACTGAACTGCGTGTTCCCTCTCACTCTCCCCTCCTGGGATCCCACTGATGACCGAGGTAAGGGGGCTCTCGATCAGTGTCTCCAGACTCTTCTGGCTGCCCTTAAGGCAGCAGCCTGGATTTGTCTACAGTTACAGAGGTTAGCCTGACGAGTCTCTATCTGCTTTCTTGGCGCGCCTCCTAGAAACATACTGGATTTACACTTCTATGGACCTGGAGGCACCTGAGAATTGACGCACCTTAAACCTTGCATTCATTACTCAGTTGACCCGAGATATTAGGAAAAAGTTACAAAGATTAGAAAGATTTAAGGGAATGCCACTATCTCAGCTAGTAGAAGTGGCCCAAAAGATCTTTAACAATAGAAAAGACTCACGTGAATTGAACAAGAAAATGGCCAAGGTTACTGCCAATTGTGGATATTGGGATTTGGGGAATTGGCCCAACCACTACATGCCTCCACAGGGGGAAACCCCTCAGAGGCTCTAATCTGGACAGAGACAAAAGAAGAAGCCTTTCAAAAATTAAAATCAGCACTGGTGAGTGCTCCAGCCCTGGCTCTGCCTGACCTGACTAAACCCTTTCAACTGTATGTGGCAGAGAGTCGAGGCACTGCAAAGGGAGAACTGACACATTGTCTGGGCCCATAGAAGAGGCCTGTGGCATACTAGACACCACTGCCTCTGGATGGCCAAATTGCCTGCAGGCCATTGCAGCCACAGCCCTCCTGACCAAAGAGGCAAACAAATTGACTTTTAGACAGAAGCTTCAAACTGTGGCTCCGCACAGAGTTGAAACTCTGTTGCAGTCCCCCCCAGACAGATGGCTATCAAATGCCTGCATAGTCCAATACCAGGCATTGCTGGATCCTGATCATATTGAGTTCCTGTCCACTACACCTTAAACCCAGCCACCCTCCTGCCAGATGATGACCCACAAGTGCCTCTACACAATTGTGCAGACATCATAGACTCCGTCTCCAGCCTGCGAGAGGACCCGACAGACGTCCCCCTTGACAACCCTGATGCCACCCTTTTCACTGATGACAGCAGATATGTACATCAAGGCAACCGCGTGACAGGTGCCGCTGTGAGCACTGAGGCTGAGGTAATATGGGCCCAAGCACTGGGGTCTGGATCCTCTGCCCAAAGAGCTAAATTGATAGCTGTGACTCAAGCTTTAAGATGGGGATCTAATAAAATCATAAATGTGTACACCGATAGTTGATATGCTTTTGCAACTGTACATGTATGTGGAGCTATTTATCAGGAAAGAGGACTCTTAACTACAGAGGGAAATAAAATAAAAAATGCCCCCAAGATCCTAGATCTTCTAGCTGCTATCTGGCTCCCCAAAAAGGTGGCAGTCATACACTGTCAGGGACATCAAAAAGATTCCCCTGTTGCCAGAGGAAATACCTTTGCCAACCAAACGGCAAGAGCTATCGCCCTAAAACCAGTGGGGCCAATAACAGAAAAACTCCCTGTGCTTCCTCCTCTGCTCTTGCCTAAATTGTCATACTCAAATTCGGACTTGAAGCTAGCACAACAATTAAAGGCAAAACCTTCCCCTCCAGGAAATTGGCTCATGCTCCCAGATAAGAGGATTCTTATCCCAGAGGCACTTAGACCTCACCTCATCCAAGAGACTCACTGAGCCACACACTTGGGGGGCACCAAACTGGCAGAACTTTTTCGGAAACAATATTTTATTCCCAAACTGTCACAGCTGATGAAGGCTTCTAGCCTCAAATGCCCACAGTGCATCCAAGTCAACCCCAAGCAGGCACCCTAAGACTCACGAGTCTGACAAGGAAAACTGTACCCCGGAGACCACTGGAAATTGGACTTTACTGAGATGTGATTAGACGTACCTCCTAGTTTTCATAGACACCCTCACTGGCTGGACAGAAGCTTTTCCCACGTGGACTGAGTCTGCTTTTATTGTGGCCAAAAAGCTTCTATATGAGATAGTGCCTAGATTCGTCCTGCGCTTATCTCTGGGGTCTGACAATGGCCCGGCTTTTATAGCCCAGGTGACCTAAAATCTGGCTACAGCTTTGGAGATTAATTGGAAATTACGTTGTGCCTACTGACCTCAAAGTTTGGGACAAGTAAAAAAAAAATGAACAAAACTATAAAGAAAACCATTACTAAAATGGTTTTAGAGTCTGGTGAAAACTGGGTGAGTCTCTTTCCTTTAGCCCTTCTACGCCTGCGATATACTCCCTTAATCCTGGGAATCACTCCCTTTGAGGCCATGTATGGGCGACCCCCTATTGTAAATCAAACCTATTCCCCCAGCTTACAACTAGAAGCTCCTCACAGAACTTGGTTTGTTTGTACTACTGGCTTAACACCATGTGTATTCTATCAAGTTGCTGTACAGGGACCCCCAGAACTATGCATCCTGTGTCACATTTTCCCCCAAGTACTCTATCATTCTTGGGAGGAGGTAGACAGTATTTAGCCCTGACTGGTCTGTCTAGAGTCAAGAGAGCAAACCCTATCCTTATACCAGTATTACTAGACATAGGCATGGCTGGATCAGCTGCCTTAGGAACAGTCGCCTTGATTACCTCCGATCAAAACTATAAAAAACTGAGTCAACAGATAGACCAAGATTTAGCCACCTTAAAACAATCATTCAATAAGCTAGAAGAGTGTCTCAGGTCATTGGCTGAGATGGTTTTACAAAATAAAAGAGGTTTAGATCTACTTTTTCTAGAACAAGGGGGGTTATGTCTAGCCCTAGGAGAAACTGGTTTCTATACCAACCATTCCGGAGTAATCAGAGAAAGTTTAGGCCAACTAAGAAAGAGACTGCAAGAGAGAGATAAACAAAGGAGACAAGAACAAAATTGGTTCCAAAATTTGTTTTCTACCTCCCCATGGTTAACCACCCTTATAACAGCTTTAGCTGGACCACTAGCACTATTACTTATAGCGATTACAGTTGGTCCTGCATTATAAATTGCTTGCTAAGATATATTCAGGGGAGGATTCAATCTGTCAAACTGATGATACTCCGAACTGGGTACGAAAACCTCCCCAATGTGGATATAGCTGATGAATCTATGATTTGATTCATTAACAAAAGCCAGTGGGGAATGTAATGGCCCAAGTAACCAGCTGCTTGCTAGACTGGCCCCATGCTTGCCCCCTGATTCACCTCAAACAGCTAAAGTCCATGTACAGTAACATAATTACTGTTTAAAGGTTCCTTGTTTTCTCAGGAAGAGCTCAAAGAGCATTGCCCGTCCCTGCCAGAAATAGGACAGTTACCCAAGCATAACATGCCCGCTACATCCCTGTATTCATTATGGTTTTTGTCTTTATAAGCCCTCCATACAATGGGCTTGGGGCTCTCACTTCTCAGCCTTGAAACAGAGGGTGAGTGGGGACCATTGGGTTCAACTATTAAAAGTGCTACTAAATTCTAATTTGGCTGTTTGGGAGTTTATTGTTCACGGACCCGTCTCACTCAACATGGTGCCAGGTGCTCTACAATTTTCAAAAATAGTAAGTACAATATAAACTGTGTTGTGGCGCATGCTTGTAATCCCAGCACTAGGAGGCTGAGGGTGGAGGATCATTGTGAGTTCAAGACCAGCCTGGGCTACAAAATGAGCTTAAGGGCCAGCCTGAACTGCACAGTGGGACAATGGGACCCTGTCTCAAAAAGACAAAAAAAAATATGTGTGTGTGTGTGTGTGTGTGTGTGTGTGTGTTCCCTGAGGACAAGAAGCTGGCATGTTAGGTAGTTGTGCACACAACACAAACAAAAGAACTTGTTTGTTATCTACAATAGTAGATAATGAGGTGTTAAATCTTAAAGTACAGAAAATGTGTAGCGCACATTAACAGTGGAAAAGGACAAGTGAAATACTTTGTAGAATTTAAATATCTCTGAGCAAATTTTATCTGCATGCTTTTCTGTTCATTCATTCCCTTAACAAATGAAGAAATAGCTTACTTGGGTTGCATGGGGTGGTGAGAATCTGGGTTTTTACTCCTGTTGAAATACTGCCTGCAGTCCCTAGGTTTGTAAGCGTCTTGACGCCGCCTAGTGACTACAAATAATAAAAATACAATCCATCTGCATGACAGCTGTTTGCATTTTTTTCATGCCAAAAGCATCGGAGAAAACTTTAATTTACAACTGCTTTTCAAAGGTTTCTTTGACTACAAGAGGCTGTGTAGTGGGTAAGTACACAATCTCTGGAAGAAGACCGTCTGAATGCAAACACCAGCTACGGTTTCAATTGGGCAAGAGTCGCGTAACCATTCCATGTCTCAGTTCTCTGTCTGTAAAAAGGCAGTAAAATACCAGTACCCTCTTGGGACCTTATGATGAGGATTAACCGAGCTAGTATTTGTAGGGCACTTAAAATAGTGCCTATCACGTTGTGAGCATAATATAAGAATTTGCTAAATAAGAACACAGTAAAGATCATCCTTATGTTTGAATTATACTGATAGTAACTTACATTTTTGCTGACTTGGGAAAATTATTTAACTTCTCTAGCCTCCTTAGGTCATTTAATCATGTGTCAGAAGTTTTTAAAAAATAAATTTCATTGTCTAAAATAATTTTAGGTTCACAGGAACGTTGGTGAGATGGTAGTTTCCACACTGTGAATCCAGTTTTTCCTGTTGTTACTATTTTCTGTTAGTATTGTAATTTGTTATACAGCATGAGCCAGTTTTAATACATGTGTTAACTAAAGACCATAGTTAATACTGGACTAACACTCACATTGTATTAACTTTGCCTAATGTCCTTTTATTGTTTTAAGTTCTCACCCAGAAGATCGTAAAATATTTAACAGTCTGCTCTCCTTAACCGTTATAAGTCTCAGACTTTCCTTGCTTTTGATGACCCTTGACAGTTTCTTTTTTTTTTTTTTTTGTGGTA
>PVLD010035623.1:0-11650 GCA_004027595.1 Dinomys branickii | reverse complement strand
CAATAATCGATGACAGGATATTAGATTAATAGTGTATATCTGTATGTGTTAGCCTGAACACACACTTTGAAGATATCAATATGTAAAGCAGCAACAAGCGGTGTTTTTTTCTGTTGTTGTTGTTGTTGATGTTGTTGCTGTTGTTGATGTATGCCTGTTTTCTTTCTTGTCTTTGGATTTTTGGTTCTTGTGTTTTTTTTTTTTTCTGTTGTTGAGAGGATTAACTGTCTGACTAAATTTGCATGTCTGTATATGGGTCCATACATCTACAATTCGAAGATATCAATGGATAAAGCAACAACTACTGCTGAGACCATATCACCTTGTCTATAGATTAGTTGTGATTGTACTATTTTCTATGATAATGGGTGTCTGTTTGTCAATATGTTTTTGTGCTTTTATGTTTCTAAAATTTAAAAAAAAATACGCTCCGTATACATGAAAATTTTATGGGAAAAATACAGAAAATACAAATCAAAGCAAGCTGATGAAAATTCCCTCAATAAAACAACGATGAAGCACAAAAGATAACACTATACACTGATTCAAGTAACTGAAATCAAATAAAAGTCAAACATCTGCACTAAACTATATAATTTATAAAGACAAAAAAAGATAAACGAGAAAACAGTAGCAACCCTCCTCTTTTCCCTTTTTCACTACTTATTTTTATGAAGGATTTTTCAATTTAAATAATAGATTTTATAGGTGTAAACGTCTTAGAAACATCCTTGATTTTAATACCTTACAGTAGTGTCTTTCATAAGTAAACTTTGATTAAATTCACTTGTACCGTCAAGCATACCATGTTAAATCACTTCCTGCATTAATATATCTTTACTTCCTGAATTTTAACGATATCTTTCATATCAAATGGCATATATGCGTACACCTAATTACCAGCTCTTCTAGTTTGTTCTTTTTACATCTATACTCACAGTATCTCTTGTATCTGGGTGTCTGTCAGAAAATTATTTCTAGAGCTGAAAGTTTACCTCAGTGTTAAATTGTATACTTAGCATGTGCTAGGCCCTGGATACATCTCCAGCATTAAAATAAATTGATAAAAACCTTATATATACATGTGTATGTAAAATATGTATAATTCTCAAGTAGCAAGATATATAGATCCTGAGCTCGGTCCTTAACACATAAAAGAGAGGAAAAGAAAAACATAATTATATTATAGGACAACTTTCCATACATAACTACATTTGGTGTACAGATTGCTTTTATTTTATTTTGTTTTAATCTTTCACAATCCTGATTCTAAGAGGCAATAAAAATCAAAACATAGGAAGCAGTTAAACATTTTTATATTTTGTATACATCCTGGAAAACACTATTTCAAAAACTCTGTTTTTATTTTACAGAGAAAAGTACTGCTATTTTTCTTCAGGATTTCAAAAATACCCAAAGGGAAGAAAATAGGGCAGAAATACAGGTTCTCATCCCATTAAAACCAATAGAAGAGGAATTTGTGACGTAGACACCTCCAACCCTTTCTCTGTTGTTCTATTCATGGTATTCCTTTTTTAAAAGTTCTGTTTCTTCCTTCTGACTGGTGAGGGTGAATCAGGCTGAGACTCAGCCTCAATTTGGACAGGCACAAGTGAGGTGCAGAGAGATCTAATAGGGAAGAAATTTGAAGACCAAAGAACTGGCATTCTAGATGCAGCCGATTGCAGGATGAACCCACTGAAGTATGAAAATGACGGTCTGTACTATGAGAATGAGAAATAATGGTCTCCAATGCTATGTCTGTGCACTTCTTGAAAATAAGAAACTTATAATTGTTTCCTGTTATTTTTAGCCCCTCGATCCACAGCGTGCCAGGTGGTGATGGGGATCCTTGGATTCTCCTGTATGGTTTCTATGACAGCAGTGGACATCTGCTTCTAAAATGTAAGTAATTTAAAAATTGTTCTTATGACAACCAGTGTATCAAAATATGATATTGACTTGAGTTGTTATGAAGACTGACTTTCACACTGTCTTAACAATTATGCCTTAAGCAGTACTAATTACTGCCGTAATTTTTGGTGTAGTATCTTCTAGCAGAGAAGACTCACACCTTCCCACTTTATCTTCTAAACACCATGGTGAGTATTAACTCTGTTGTTCACTTCTGGTACTTTTGATTATTGGAGAAAACAACGATGTCTTCCTCAAATCCACAGCATTCAGTGAATCATGAGAGACATAGGTAGTGTCATCATATATGCAGTGCTTTTTCAGGAGAATATTCAGGTGAGTGGTTAAGAAGGATGACAGAGGAAAATATTCAAGGGCCCAAGCAACATGAGTATTGTCATTTGTGATTTTATTATTATTAGGAGAAAAATGAAACAAACATATTGAACATCAAATATAAATTACTCCCATTACTGCTTTTTCTGTTTTCAAAGTTTAAAATGAAAATCAATCAAATGACTAATTTCTATTAGTCAAGGAAATATAAATCACAACTCCAAGATTTACCAGTATGTATCCACTAAGTTGGTGTAATTTGAGAAGACTGATGGAAACAGAGGTAGTCAGTAGGTGGAGGAAGTTGTCTTAGGCTACATCCCTGCCGATTCTCCAGACATTTAAACAAGGGAAAAGAAAGCACAGGTCTCTCTTCTGTATAATTTTAGACCACACGTTCTTCCAGGCAGATCTCAATGTCCTTAGAGAGCCATTGGCCCAGGATTTCTCAATTAACCCCACACAGGAAAGAATGCTCCCCCCAGCAGTCTTTAAGGGTAAAATCTATATCTGAGGCCATCAGGAAGCACTTCAGGAACAGTTCCTTTGTGTATAGCATCTTAAAGTTATTTGTAACCTGCTGGTCCACAGGCTGTAGTGGAGGAGTTGTATTAAGTGGAGGACCTTGACAGAGAGCTGTGAGGATTTTTCAGCCAATTCTTCTTCCAAATCTCATGAGTGAGCAGGAGCATTGCCAGTGATGATGAGAGCCTTGAGTGGTAAGCCTTTGACTTCTTGATATTTTTTAACAGTAGGACAGAAAGCCTCTCTGATCCACTCAAATAAAAGTACTCTTGTTACTCAGGATTTGTATTATATCTCCACATGAGCCTCGCCTATTCTACATGACTTTGTTTTCTGAACACTCTAAGGGTCTCAGAAAACAAAGAGAAGTTTATCTTGAGTTCACCACTCCCCTTGGTGCATAGCAATGAGGTTAGCCCATCCTTCACAGGCTTGTGGCCAGGCATTTTTTCTCTTCCTGGATAATGTATGTTCTCCTGAGCATTTTCTTCCAGAAAGGATCACTTTCATCACAGCTAAGAACTTGATGAGAGCAAAAACCACTTCTCTGTGTCATTGTTCGGAAATGGTGTATGTAATTCTCAACAGCCTTTTCATCAGCATTGCCTGCTTCACCACACCTAGTTGTTGTATGAATTCCAGTTCTTGCTTTAAAATTGTGAAACTACTCCTTACTGGCAAAAATGTTTCACCGTTATTACTCCTTGATGGATTATCCTTTATGAGATCTGCATTTATAGCCCTAGCTGTTTCAGAAATTATAGATTCAGGCTATAACCTGTTATCTGCCTTTCATTTACCCACACTAGTAATAGCTTTTCTACCTCCTCTAACACTATTGATGGTGACCTAATAATTTGAGTAACAACTTTAGCAACACTAGCTTCCTCATACAAATCTTTTCTCTGTATGATTGTTGAGATGGTGCACTTTGACATGCTGTACATATTAGCAGGATTGATCAGACAAATGTCACTCTCATGTATCTCTACAATTTCCCTTTTCTTTTTGATTGTGTATACTTTCTTTACCTTCTCTTCCTTCCTTAGCTTCTTTTCTAGCTTTTTTGGGGCCATTTCAATAGCAGTGATTGTAGCAATTATATGAAGAACTGACCAAAATCAAATCCACACACATGTGCATCTGGGCTCAGAGTGACTATTTTGTATACTTCCATCCACTTTTCTGGCATCATGAATTTTTGTTTAGATTTGCACAAGTGGCCAGCACTTGGGTTGTAACTCAAAACTTTGCATATGCTGGGCGTGGTGGTACATATCTGTAATCCCAACACTCGGGAGGCTGAGACAGGAGGATCACTGTCCAGCCTGGGCTACAAAGTGAGCTCAAGGCCAGCCTAAACTGTATAGCAAGACCCTATCTCAAAAAGTCAAAAATACAAAACAAAAACAAAAACAAAAACTTTGGTTAAACCTGAATTTCTGGTCATAACCCAAGTTGTTTCTATCTGAGGTAGGTCATAACTTGTGCAATCAAATTTATGCCACCTTTGAAAGATATTCCTTTTACCTTTCACAATTTATATTCAGAAATTCCTAAGGAGATATAGTGCACTCATGTAAATAATTTGTTTTGTGTCCCATTCTTTATAAGAGTGAAAAAATAAAAATTAACTATCAGCTCAAGAATTATATCATGTATCTAATAAATTATTCAAATATTAGCCTTCTTAATCATGATCTACTTTCTTGTGTATATTACCTATAAAACAGTGTTGAATGAAAGGTGTTGGTAGTATCTCAATATCTTAACAAAGTAAATTAACAAAAAATACAAAATAAATAATATATTTGATGTCTTAGCAAATATAGATCATTATTAAAATAACCTCGATGAGATGAATAGAAACTAATTCCTCTCCTCAAAGAGGGAGAGAGATATGTCATCATTTCTTTAAGGACAAAGGTGACTAACTGCACAGTAAGTCTCTGACTTATAAACTTCAAAGTGCTAACTTTCACAGATGTGAACAGATCTTGCATTACACTCATAGATGGAACAAATAGCAGAAGTAGCTCACATGTCTGCCAGACAGCGTCATGGTTGTGCTGCTCTGTGCGCACTGTGTATGATGTGAAAGTGCGCAGTGGTGCAGCAGCACGGTGTCCAGAAGCAAAGGGATAAGCAGTGCTGAGGCACAGGGGGTGCTGGGAGTGCAAAGCAGTAACCATGGGAACAAAGGCGAAAATAATTGAGAGATGGGGCAAAGTGAAAAGATGGAAGACATCGCTTGTTCTTACAGCATGAGTCATTCAACCACTGGCACGATGCTAAAGAACAAGGACAAGATCACTTTTGTGTGTGTGTTTTATGATTTACATTATATACTTTTGTCAAAGGTGTATAAGACTCATCTTGTGATATTTATAAATGAGCTTAACTTATGAATATTCTCCTGGAACAGAGCTCGTTTGCAAGGCAGGGATTTCTTACATTTTGGATGGTAATAGGAAATTACAAAAATGAAGAAAATTAGTGTAGTTGATTAAATAGTTGGAAGATACACTTTTAAATTACAGTATTTATTTTGCATATTTAAATTATTAGTAGTAAAACTACCCAACAAAGTGGGAATTTTTAAGTGCTTTTTGTGTTACATGATTATATAGTTAGTCAGTGAAATATGTGTACTTAAATTTAATCATGTCAAACATGCTTAAATATTGTTTGGTTTTGTTTCTGTTTTTTGATACTGGGTCTCTCTATGTATTTCAGGCTGGCATAGAACTGACCATGTAAGCCCAGGCTGGTTTCATACTCCCAGTGATCCTCCTGCCTCGGCCTCCCAAGTGCTGCAATTATAGGCATAATGCCTGGCTTTACAATATTATTTGAAAATGATAGATAATAATAAATAGGGAGATAGAACATCTGGAAATGGGAAGGGGGCCAAGAGGTGGAGGGAGGGGAATAGAAGAGAGGGAAAGAGAATGTGGAAAGAATTAAAATGTGTTGTGTACATGTTCCAAATACCCATGATGAAGGTAATAATTATGTACTGCAATCCTGCACTAATAAAAATAAAATTAAAATAGTTATTTGAGATACATCTTGCTCATACATGTCTTTTTATTTTTATGTTCTATGGAATTTTTTAAACAAATGAACCAAATAGTTTAAGTTATTAATTATTGTTACCTATCCATTATGTAAAGACTACTCGGGAGTGTTAATAAAATGTGTAAGGTTGGGGTTTCGCTGATTGATGGAACATTTACATAGCACATATGTTACTCTGCATTCAATTACCAGCTCTGACAAAAAATGCTAAAAATGTACTTTTTATTGAATATTTATCTATTTTATAAATACACACATTAGCTGCCTTGGTAGCAGTTGTTCATCATACAGAGCACTTATTTGACGTGTTCACGTTTCCTAGAATGTTCTCGTGATCTTTGTTCAGATGCTTGAATTGGACATGGAAATAGTTACTATCATTTTTCCAGTGAAACGAAAACCTGGTCAGCGAGCCACGCTGCCTGTGTGGAACTGAACTCAACTGTTTTGCAGAGAGATACCCAGGAAGAGCTTCTGCTTTTCTGTTATACTGCAGCTATATTTTGTTGGGAAACACGAGTGGTGAATACCATATTTTGGTAAACTGAATGTTCTCAAGGACGTTCGTGAGAGTTTCTTATTTTAACTTTTTAAAGGGAGAAATTAGAGAAACTCTAGCATTAAAATATTTAATGCTACCAGAAGGCAAAACTAGTATGAGATAACACCTTGCTGTTGGGCCTGATAATACAATGTGGGGGTGCGCAAGACTGTGGGAGATCTTCTACGATACAATCAAGCAGCAGCAGAGCACAACAGACACACCGTTGCGGTTCCTTCGTTATTTTCCCCAATAGTAAATCTTATGAGTGTTTGGAAAGACAGGATGGACAGGTCTTACAATGACTGATATCAGTGAGCCCTGTTCCTGGGAAGATGGCGCCCAACTGACACAAAGCCTGTAGCCACAAGATTTGTATACACTGGACTTACTGAGAGTAGTGGGGTTTTCAGTGTGTGCTGCCTGTACATGGCACTGAGGAGCAACACCCCCTCCCCTACAAAGAGGGAAGAACTATGCCACACAAGGACCGGAATATGGGAAATAATTGAGAGAAATTTTCAGTCCTTTCTAAATACTCTAACCTTTAATACCTTTGTCATGTTCTTGTTATTTGATTCATAATTTTACTTACAGAGTACAAGTGAGATAGGATTAGACAGCACCTAATATTTTCTGTTAAACATTGTTTTGTAATTAGAGTCTTTCTGGTATTTAAAAAATATTCTTGCACTTATTTGTTTATATATTTAGTTTTTGTTTGTTTTACTCTTTTTGACTTTTATTTTAGCTAATTTTAAGATGAAGATAAAGTTAACATTTGTAGACTCTGCACCTTGATTTTTAAAGTTGTCGTTGTTGTTTTTATGCAGGTTAACATGTTTGGACAGGAAGAAGAATGGATGTACTTATATGAGTGGAAAGCATCCCTACCGTGAAGACTTCATCCAGGAAAATTTATGTCTATGAATTTAATACATAGTAACTTCAGTTTTACAGTGCGAATACATGTTAGTACATTCTGCCTAATAAAATATTTACAAAACACATTGATTATTTGTGAATTTTATAATTTAAATAATTATCCATTTTTTTATGACCCTCAGAAGATATTAAATGTTTGGCTTTTTAAATTTCATTAGGAGTGAGGAAAATTTATGACTTCTAAATTCTGGAAGTCATTATGTTCCCTACAACACTCATGTTGACATTAATTAATTAAATAAAGTTAACAAGTACCATCTGTGCACTAAACAACTTTGCAAAGTCCCAGAGTATGAGCAAAGGTTTCAGTATCAGTTAGGGCTCTTTCCCCCCTCTACCTTTCTCCCTCCTTTCCTGCCTTCTTTCCTTCTTTTTGTCCTCTTCCTTCCTTCCCTCTTTTAAATCACTCCCACATAAATTTTAAAACTCATGTCTTTAGTCACAGTAGGCACACTGCAATTATATAGTGGCCAGAGGTGACACCTATCACATCAGACAGAACAAAGGAATTACTTCTGTCTTCCAAGTCACATTGTTTAGCCTTTCCAACATTTTGTAACAGAACATTTCTTATTTTTACTAATTGAATGATCACTGACTATTTTATGGGACGGTTTGCATTTATTTGATGGTGCAGAGCTACACTAGGTGGTTTTGAACATCAGTATTTCTTCCTCTGTGCCATGTGTCTGCAATGTTGTGGTGTCTTTTGATCATTTTCTCTTGAGTTTCTCCTTGGTTTTCTCTATAGATTTGAGGAACTCTATAAATTATTAATTACTTTTTATAGTTCATCTACTTGGTGATTTTTTTCTCCACAAGTTTTTTACTCATCACTTTTAATTTTATCTTTTGGTAACCATGCACTTATACATTCTTTTTGATTTATGGCTCATACTTTTCCCATATTTTTAAATACAAATTCTAACCTACCTTATTATGGGACAATTCCCTTAATATTTTTCTAAATAGTTCAAATGTTTGATTTTGGCATATAAGTTTTAACTCCAATTGAAGTTAATTATATTTTTCTGATATGTTTTGAGGTAACAATAATACATATTTCCATATAGATAACAATTTCTACAGCTCATTTACAATATAATATGACAACTATGTACATCTTATATGAAAGTTCCAAAAGTGAGGGCCCTAACCCGGGATAACAGGGGTCCTTACAAGAAGACAGAATCTCGACCAGACATTCAGAATGGACAGGTGATGTTGGACAGAGATGGCGGAGACATGGAGTTGGAATGAAAGAATCCTGAGGGTTGTCAACAAGCACAGGAAGCAGAGAGGCCAGCGAAGTTTCAACCCAGTGCCTCAAAGCTATCTCATCCTTGTCTGTACCTGACTTTGAACTTCCAGCCTTCACAACTGTGAGAGAACACTTCTGTGGTGTCGGACCACTCAGTGGGGTTTGGTTATAGCAAGCCCTGGAAAGCAACAATAGCCACATAACAAGTACCCGGATAAGGACACATAAAGCTACTACCACCTTGGATGTGCCCTTGGGGAATTCTTTCTTTCCAGTAATAACCTTATCATCTTAACTTCTAGTCATTTCCTATTAAACCTCTCAGAAAAAAAATTATTCTCTGTAGTAACTTTTCCTCTGCTTTCTTAGGAAATTAAAATTGCCTGGTTTTGAATTTATAAATGAGTTGAATTCTAGAAGATGACATTATTTGGTGTCTAGTTTACTTTGCTTGAAATTGTCTGTGATATTAATCTATAATATCCAAAAGATTTGAATAACAGTAATAGATAGTTTGTCTCACAAATAACAAGAAATTACAAAGTTAAATGACACCACACCCTTACTTTCTTTGGCCAAGAAAATGTAACATGCTGTGGCAGCGAAGGTGAGATGGTGCCGGCTTTGAGAATGGTGCTGTTTGGGGAGGACGAGGGTGCAGCCTGTGTGGAGGGTGAGTATTCAGTGTCTATTAAAGTGAAAATGTGCCTGCCATGGGCAGAAGTTAGAGCACTAGAAGTGTATTATACAGTCATTCTTACCCTAAAGTGCTACAAAATAAAGTGTCATTAACTCAAAGTTCTGGAGTGAACCTAATATCCATTGAAATATAGTCGATTAAATAACTTTGATTCATCTAATTAGGGCACTATTGCACCTCTCTGCAAAAGGCTAGGCTGTTCTTAATGCACTGATACTGAGAAGTTCTGAGATACCCTTGTAAAGAGAAAATAAACAATTAGGACTCTTGTTTTTCTTTATGTAACATTTGGTTCAGTAGGTAGCATGTGCATGTTTGTACTTTCCTAGAGTGTCTCTGAAGTAATATTAAAGGAACTAGTTATTTGTCTACTTGTGAGGAGGGGATTCGGTTAGTAGAGGACAGGACAAAAGACAAAAATATACCTTTACGGTTTGTCATTCTATTTCTTGTATATTTCAAACAGTGTGACTGTATCACCTTATAAATAAGTTTAATAGAATAATTTAGAGAAGGAAATATAAAATCTTTCTTCTAATCAAAATTAATTAGTTTAATATTTCTTTATTTGTTGGTTATTGACTTTCCACAAAATAAACTAAATCTTTGGTGTTTTTGATTTTATCATATAGACAACTTTTGTTTTATATTTGCTCAGGGATGTTTTGGGATAATAACATTTCATAAATCATGAATAGTTGATCAATATAAGTAAATGGCCTAAGTTGTTGTTTTTACTAATAGTCCCTGAATAATGAAAACACTGACCTTAGTTTTTTTTTTTTTTTGTCTTTTTGAGACAGGGTCTCGCTGTGCAGTTCAGGCTGGCCTTGAGTTCGCTTTGTAGCCCAGGTTGGTCTTGAACTTGCAGTGATCCTTCTGCCCCAGCCTCCCAAGTGCTGGGGTTACAGCGTGTGCCATCACACCTGGCTAAAACATTGACTTTGATTTTAGTAATTGCTTGAGTTAGAAAGGCAGCTGAACAGCTTTCACACATCTGACCAATGACTTCGCGTTATTCAAGTTTGCTGTCTTGGAGTTGGCATGTTTTTCATCAACTGTAGTTGTTGGTTTCTGTGACGTGACAGGTCCTGAACATGAGGTGCAGAGGTGTGGCAGATGGAAAGCAAACAAGAGACACAAAGTTATGGGGCCCGGGGCGCCACAGTGTCTGGGACTGAAGCCGCAGTTGCAATTTTCTTCAGCTTTCTACTAAGATTCTCTAACACAAAACAAGAATAGGGGAATGGAAGGGATAATTCAGAACACCAGTAAGGATGTTACTGCTTGGCTCTCCCAAAGGCTGTGCTTCGGCCTTCCTGGTGCTCATGTTTACTGTTGTATCGGATTTCTCTTTGCTAAACATCTTCTACTGTCCCTCTGGCCTTCTGCAGCATTCCAGCTCCTGTTTTCAGTTCCTTTGGCCCTGTGTTTTTGCAAGACTTCCTCCAGAGCAAACATTCATGTGGCCGGGTCAGGCTCAAAGTCCCATAAGGTTAATATACATTGTACGGTAAGCTACTAAATGTCTTTCTCCACATGTAGTGTCTGTTAAACATCTCTGTAGAAGAGATTTATTGTACTCTCCGAGGTGAAATTGTAGTATCAGAATGTTACACACATGTGATTATTTCAGTGGATAAAATATATTATATATATATATATATATATAATTACATTAAATAATGAAGTGTAGTTGTTTCTAAACCAAATATGTAGTATTGCTGATAAATGATTAGAGACAGAATGGGGTGGAAGCAATCCTAAAGGTGGTATATAGGTAAGAATTAGAGTGTACATTTGGCCTTTTCTTCTAAGTGCTGAGGCTTCTGAGAAGTGACTAAACAAGCAGACTATTATATGACTCATGGTACCTCGATGTAAAAATATCACCAGTCTCCTGTGAGTCCATTAGTGTGTAACGAGCAGGAGGTTTTGGTGCCAGCTTCATTTCCAGTATAGAAGGAAGTCACTGTTATTTCATTACATGAGTTACTGTTTCCTCACGAACCTAATATCCTGAACACCATAAAAAATAAAGATTTTGTAAGCTGGAGCAATGAGACTTGAGAACATAGATTTTAAATTATAGAGATATATGACAACAGGTTGAAAAAGTACTGCATAATTCTTATTTTTAAAAGGTGTACATGACTTTTCTTTATTGCCCAGGATTGCTTTTGCTATTCTGGGTCTCTTCTGGTTCCAGATGAATTTGAGGCATATTTTCTCTAGATCTGTGAGGTATGTTAACGGTAGTTTGATGGGAATTGCATTGAATCTGTACAACAGTTTTGGTAGTATGGCCATTTTTACAATGTTAGTTCTTCCTAACCATGAGCATGGT
>PVLD010035622.1:0-11650 GCA_004027595.1 Dinomys branickii | reverse complement strand
TATCATAGAAAATAGTACAATCACAACTAATCTATAGACAAGGTGATATGGTCTCAACAGTGGTTGTTGCTTTATCCATTGATATCTTCGAATTGTAGATGTATGGACCCATATACAGACATGCAAATTTAGTCAGACAGTTAATCCTCTCCACAACAGAAAAAAAAAAAAAAAAAAACACAAACCAAAAATCCAAAGACAAGAAAGAAAACAGGCATACATCAACAACAGCAACAACATCAACAACAGAAAAAAACACCGCTTGTTCCTGATTTACATATTGATATCTTCGAAGTGTGTGTTCAGGCTAACACATACAGATATACACTATTAATCTAATATCCTGTCATCGATTATAGAAGGAACCATCCGTTCCCCTTTTTTTTTTTTTCCGGGACCGGGGATCGAACTCAGGGCCCTAGTGCTTAGCGGCAAGCACTTAGCCCACTGAGCTGTACCTCCAGCCCTTGCCTCCATCCTCTGCAGCCTCAAAACTGCAAAGGTGAAAGACCTTGCCTCGAGAAGGAAGCCACAGAGCGCCGTGTTTCAGAATGGCGGCAGCAGCCACACCAGGTTCCAGAATGGCGGTGCCAGCCACACCAGTTTCCAGAAAAGTGGCAGCATAGAGAATTTGTTCCTCAAAACTGGATTCAGAGTCCCCATCGACCCAGGCATTCGACCCCTATGGCCAAGAGAAAGGAAAGCTTGGCTACTGCTCCAGGTGGCAGCCCTGGCTTCAGAAGCATGCAAGAGTTGTGAGGTTAAAGAGGCTTCCACCCAGATTTCAGAAGGCGTGGGAGGCCAGGCAGTGTGCCCTTGAGACGGGTAGTGTGTGAAGCTGCAAATGTGAAACAAAAGATGCACTGGAGACCTCAGAAGTTTAGAAAAGCCAGGACCCGAATCACCTGAGGAAGGCTGCCATTCCTCCCACCATTCCCGCTGCCATTCCTCCTTCTTGCTTTTGCTGTTTTGCTGTGTACCACCTCCATGAACTGTTGCCCTCTGCCATGTGCCACCCTACCTCAGAACCAGCCAAATATAGACTGAAACCTCCAAAAACTGTAAGCAAAATAAACCTTTCCTTCCTTCATTTTGGGTGTTGGATATTTTGTCTCAGCAACAAGAGAAAAGTAACCAAGATAGTGACTAAGGCAGAGATAATTGATTTATTAAAAGTTATTTATCAAAAATTAAAGCAAGTAAAAAGTTTGTATAATATGACCCTTTTATTAGGAACATTATTAATAAGTTGAAAGGATCAAAATAAAATGTTAGCAGCAGTTTCTTTAGGAAATTGGTGATATTTTTCTTATCTCTAAGATTTCTTCAATAAATATGTAGTTTATCATAATACAAATAAAATATTTCACTGTTGACTTTTTCTTAAAACAAACAATGCATTCTTTTGAGAACAATTTACAAAGATATGGAGTGCAAGAGTTAATCTTTAGTTCTACTGTATTCTCAAAATGAGCAATAAGCTATATAAAATTTTATTACATTATCTTAATCTTTTTATTTCTGTTATTCACACCCATACCAATCATTTCCATAACATATTATGTTATCAGAACAGTGTTTTATAAGCAGTTGAACATGAAAAATATCAAGTCTATATTTTAGGACATGTCAATGTCAACTATTTACATTATAATGAATTATTCTCAATATTTTCTCTGTTACATATTCCTGAAATGTAGACATTTCTCACAAATTTGATTCTCAATGTCTGTGCTGTTTGGTTTCAAAGACCATCTGATGTACATTCACATGCAGTTTGGATTTTATTCACGAAGACTATGCCTACTATGTCTTCAAGATTTTGACCTACTTTCTCTTCCAGCAGATTTAGTGTCTCTGCTTTAATATTTAAATATTTGATCAATTTTGACTTTAGTTTGGTGCATGGTGATAGACATGGGTCTAGTTTTAGTCTTCGGCATGTGGAAAACTAGCTTTTCCAGCACCATTTAAGAGATTATCTTTCTTCCAGTGAACATATTTGGCCCCTTTCTCAAAGATGAGGTGGCTAAGGGTGTTTGTAGTTGTGTCTGCATCTTCTAATATGTTCCATTGATCCTCAGGTCTGTTTTTTTCCAGTACCATGCTGATTTTATCATAGTATGATTTCAAGGCAAGGATTATGATGCCGCCTACCTTCCCTTTCTTAGCTAGGGTTGCCTTTGCTATTCTATGTCTTTTCTGTTTCCAGATGAATGTAGGAATATTTTTTCCAGATCTGTGAGGTATGCTAACGGTATTTTGATTGGGATTGCATTGAACATGTACAATAATTTGAGAGTATGACCATCTTCACAATGTTGGTTCTTCCTATCCATGAGCAAAGAATATCTTTCCATTTTCTGATATATGCTTCAATGTCCTTTTCCAGAGTTTGGTAATTTTCACTATATAGATCTTTTACTTTGCTTGTTAGATTGATTCCTAAGTATTTCATTTTTTGGGAATGGTATTGTAAGGGTGTAGTTTCTCTAGTTTCTCTCTCAGTGAGTTTGTTGTTTGTGTACAGGAATGCTATTGATTTCTGAGTGTTGACTTTGTATTCAGCTATGCTACTGAACTTTGTTATTAAATCTACAAGTCTTTTGCTGGAGTTTTGGAGGTCGTCTATGGAGAGTATCATGTCATCTGCAAATAATGATAATTTCACTTCCTCCTTTCCTACCCTTATTCTGCTTATTTCTCTCTTGTCTAATTGCTCTGGCTAAGTTTTCCAGAACTATATTGAATAGAAATGGTGATAGTGGACATCTTTGTCTTACTCCTGATTTTATAGTGAAAGCTTTCAGTTTTTGACCATTTAGAATGATGTTAGCTGTTGGTTTGTCATAGCCAGATTTTATCAGTTTGAGATAAAGACCATCTATTCTGATTTTCTGTAGGGTTTTTATCATGAATGAATGTTGGACTTGTCAAAAGCTTTTTCTGCATCTATTGAGATGATCATGTGATTTTTGTCTTTGGCTCTCTTCATATGGAGTATTACATTTATTTATTTGCATATGTTAAACCACTACTGCCTCCCTGGGATGAATCCCACTTGGTCATGGTGTATAATCTTGATGATTTGCTGCATTCTGTTTGCTAGTATCTTACTGAGTATTTTTGCATCTTTTTTCATAAGGGAGATTGACTTGTAGCTCTCTTTTTTGGTTGGGTCTCACTCTGGTTTTGTTTTCAGGGTAATATTTGGCTCTAGCAATGACTTAGGCAGTATGAATTCTCTTTCAATTTCATAGGTGTTAAATCTCTCAATTTCCCATAGAAATCAGCAGTTAATCCATCAGGACCTGGATTATTCTTCTTTGGTAAGTTTTTAATTACATTTCCAATTTCATTGACGCATATTGGATTATTCAGAATTTTTACATCTTCATAATTCAGGTTTGGTAGTTCAGTTGTATCTAGAAATCTGTCCATTTCCTTTGTCTTTTCCATCCTATGTGAGTAAAGATTTTTCAGAGCAGGTATTGATGATCTTCTGAATGTCCATAGGATCTACAATGATTTCACCCTTTTCATACTTCATTGTATGAATTTGAGCCTCTTTTTTCTTTTTTTTAATAAGATTGACTAAGGGTTCATCAATTTTATTTATTCTTTTAAAGAACCAAGCTGGGTGTGGTGGCACACCCCTGTAATCCCAGCACTTGAGAGGCTGAGGCAGGAGGATTGTTGTGAGTTTGAGACCAGCCTGGGCTACAAAGTGAGCTCAAGGGCAGCCTGAACTGCATAGTGAGACCTTGTCTAAAAAAGACAGAGAAATATATAAAATAAAGAACAAACTCAATTCATTAATCCTTTTTGTTGTTTTCTTAGCTTCAGTTACATTATTTCTTTGCTGATATTCTGTCTAGTTGATCTATCTCTTCGTGGCAGCGGGGTATTAAGGTCCCCATCACAACTGTATTGTTGCTCATTTTATTTTTATGTCTGTCGGTATTTGTCTGATGTATTTTGATGCTCCTGTATTTGTTGTATACATATTTATCATTGTTATCTCCTCCTTTCAAAATTTTTCCCGGACAAGTACGTAGTGACCTTGTTTAACCCTTTTGTTCATTCTTGGCTTGAAGTCCACATTGTCTGCAAACAGCAAGGTGCTCCTGCTTTTCTCTGGGTTCCCATTGCATGGAGAATTCTTTTCCATCTTTTTATTTTCAGTCTATGAATTCCTTTTTGAGTGAAATGTGTTTCTTTTATACAGCATACTGTTAAATCTTGTTTCTTGACTGTTCCGCCAGTCTTTCTTTCTGTGGTGAATTGAGACCATTTTACCGTAATGGCTATAACTGATGTGTTGGTTTATTTTTGTCATATCTTTTTACTGCCATTGGTTCCCTGCTTTCCCCCTATGTGGTGCTTTCCCAGCTTGGTGATTTATTTGTTGTTGTTCTTAGAACTGTTATCATTTTCATCTCTGTCCAGAAACTCTTTCCCTGCTTGGTGGTGCCTTGAAGTGCTGGTTTTGTGGGCTTGAATTTATTCAGTTGTTCTTTGTCATGGAAGTTTCTTTTCTCCGTTAATTTTGAAAGATAGTTTTGGAGGGTACTTCAACTTCAATCTGGGTTGAAAGTTTTTTTCTTTCAAGACTTGAGATACTTCACTCCAAGCTCTTCTTGAGGGTTTGTGTTGAAATGTCTGCTATGATTCTGATGCACTTTCTTTTATAGGTGATCTGTTTGAAAAAATTTTTGCTATTACTTTGCAAATAGTTTTTTGTGTTGACTCCTGCTTTTACATTGATAGCAATTATTCTTATATTATTTTTCTTTGTGTCACCTTACAGCTGTTGAATTGCTATTTCCTGATCTTTCATTATTTTCAGGAGATCTTTCCTTTCATGATCACTAGCCACGATCCTGTCTTCCAGGTCTGAAAGTCTGTCTTCAGTTTCACTCGAGTGGTTTTGCCAGCTTTCAGTGGTATTTTCATTTTTCTATTCCGTTCCAGTCCATCTCACGCACTGTGTTCCTTTCCTGAATGACCATTCGGGGTTTCTGTCTTCTTCCTACCATCATCTGTTTAATCTGTCTCTAGGTTTTCTAAGCGTTTCCGTTATGAATATTGACGTATCTTCTTCTACCTAAGGGATTATTTCTGATCTTATTTCCTCAATAGCCTCAGGGATTTGTTTTGAGTTGCTATCATTTTAGAAATTTCAGATGTGTGTCTTCCATTTTCTCTATCTCATGGCCTCCTGGACTTGTTCTGAGTAGGCTGGAAGTCTGAGGTTACACTTTGCTTCTGGATCTTGTCATTTTCTATTTCTAAAGTTTTTATTTTGTTTTCTGTGCTGGTTCTTACAAGTTTTCTAGTAGGTAGCTCTATCACTAGTACCAAGGCCTCTCAAAAGGTTTGTTCTTTAAGGATGCCTTCTGTGTTTAGGAGGTTCTTGGTTTGTCCTAAGATCCTACCTTTCCAATTAATCTATAGTGAGATGTTGGTGTATTTTTGGCTCAGACCCCAGTCCTTTCATGCTGGAATGTGGTGAGGTTATTACTTCAGAATTTCCTAGTACTGCTACAGAAAGTAGAGCAACTGATCATGACAAATGCGACATCCTAGCTCAAGTAGTATAGTTAGCAATAACAATAGCATCAATCACAGTTTAGAAACTGTCAAACTGTTGTAACATTAATTTTGTGTGTTTAAGCATAGCAGAAAAACTACAGTTATCTAACTGAAGTGATCATAACTTCAGAGTTTATCTGTAAAGCGTTTCCCCTCGGTAGAGTGGTTTCACCCTGCAATGGGGAAATTTAAGAAGGGCGGTGGACAGAATGGAGATGACTAAAGAGAAACACAGTGGGAGCCAGGCTGGAGGATGAAGGGCGCTCATGCAAGCTTTAGGGGACGAGAGAAGAGGGCAAAGAGAAAGAATGAAAAAGTAAGCAAGGAATTATTGAAATTGACCAGAAAAATTAGAGAGACTATTCACTCATATGAAAATATGATTAAATCTAGAGACATAAACCCAGTAAAGGGGGAGAGAAGATGAATAGATTAGAGCAAAAATATAGGCAAAAGGCAAAAAAGAAAAACAAATGGAAAACAAACCATCAAAAAAGAAGAAAATTAAGAGACAATTAAAAAACAAAATTTATCTGGTGTCCACCAAGAGTTGAAAACTACTGGATAACACTGCCAAACCTGCAGTAGAGTTTGTGCTGGATCTGAGGCTGATCTTGCCCTCCAGATGTGGGGTCCCGGGGCCTGAGTCTTCAGCCAGTACTTCCTGTATGTCCCTTAGCAGCCTCCCAGTCCTTACCCTTTTCCTGTTGGTGGCATCTCTCTCCCAGCTACTGTGCTCTTTTTGGACAAAGACAGGGGGCTGTTCCTAGTGCCCTGCACCTTTGTATCCTCCTGGTCCTTGCTCAGCCTTCTGCGTTCCTCTCCCCCTGGCAATTCTCTGTCCTCTCAGGTTGTTTGTTGCAGGGTGGGTGGGATGCTGTGATGTGGTCTGACCCTCTGCTCCAGCTCTTGCAGTCCCTAAATTCCTCTGATGTCCACAGTCATGTGGTAGTGTTCCAGTCCGAGAGCCTAGTACTGCTGGGTAAACCCACCAAACACACAGTAGAATTAGTCTGGAGGCAGGGCTGATCTTGGCCTCCTGATGTGCAGGGCTGGGAGCAGTCTTCAGCCAGTCAGTGTACGTCCACTGGTGCCCTGTCGCTGCTCACCCTTTTTGTCTCTGTTTCACTCTCCCAGTGCTGTGGTGTCTTCACATGTCAACAGCATGAAGCAGGCCCCAGTTCCACATGTAGCTGGCTCCTCTGGTTCTTGCACAGCCTCCTCTGTTCCACCCCCTCCAGCAGTCCTCTGTCTTTCCTGCTGCTTGGTGCAGGGCAGGTGTGTAGTGGGTTCTGTGGGATGACTCTGCTCCTTCTGCTGCACCCAAGGCTGCTGGGTCCCACTTTGATCTTGCCATGGGGGTGGTATCAAGCTCCCACTCTTTAGTGTGCTGGAACAAGGCTGCTGGAATCCCACATCCCTCTCTCAGGGCCTTTGTTATGGGGTGAAAGGGGTCTTGTTATTCACCAGCACCTCCAGGGCCACCAGCACCTCCTCTGCAGACTCACTGTTCCTGGGGCCAGCTGCTTATTGTAGGGTGGGACGGGGTGGGGTGCTGTGGGCTGACTCCCTGTCCTTGCCACTGGCAGTTCCACTTTGATCTCCTCTCTCAAGAGTGGAGTTCCAATCTCTCACTCACTGTTGTGCAGGGTTGCTTAAATGCCCCATCTTTAAGCCACCAGAGTAAGCACTGGTGCATTTACTATGTGCTGTGCACTCCCTAACTCCTATCTTTGTTGTCCCTCAAGGTTTCAGTTAGCTGTTTCAAAAAAGAAAAATATCAGGGGAAAAAAACCCTGGTAGCTCATTGAGGAGGGAGCAGATCTCTTGCTCCTGCGGGTCGAGTGGAGTTTGCTGCCAGGCCGCATCTTCCTGTTCTGTAGAAGGGAAAAGGGGCAGGGACTCTATACCCCAAGCCTGCCCTGGGTGACTTGAGTTAGCTGTACTGATTCAGTCCATCACATCTTTTTCTTCTCTTTTCTTTTGTTAAACTCCCTAGTGTTGTGGTTCTGTTCCGCCCATAGGTGGGCGACCCACCAGCAGCCCTGTGGGCCGTGTCACTGTTGTATTAAGTCCTATATCTATGTTTCATTTTATCTACAAGTTTCTTATTTCATATTGGTGCTGACATCAGTATGTATGCCCTTCCTTTTTCCAATTACTTGTATTTTTAGTTGGTTTTCTCTGAGTAGCTCAAATGACGATCGTCTTCAGCCAAGTTAAATCACCCACTCAAAAACTATTTGTTCAAAAATTTAAATAATCCTAAAAAAGATAAATTTACCAATCCTAAACTATTATTTTGAAGCATAAAGTAAATATATTTCAAATCACATCTGTGCTCATAAAAATCCACTCGTGTGTGTGTGTGTGCTATGTCACAGCAAAGTTCTCATACAAATAGATTTTTAGGAGTGAAGGTTTATTTGATTCAATAATGAATGAACCGGGAAAGCAAAAAGGACAAGCAACTCAAGTGTGGAAACTGAGTGTCGATGGGAGGGTTTGTCGGTGGCTGTATTAGATTTATACCTTTCAGGATTGTTTTTGAATCAGGTCACAAACTCACTGTGCCTTACTAACTTCTAGTTAAGCTTCATCTTACAGAACTGTGAACCAGAAGGGCTCATTTTTCAGACTACCAGCAGTTGGCCAAATCTGACCTGCTGCTGTTTGTGTAAGTGAAGCTTTATTAAAACATAACCATTCTACATTATGTATTCTCTGTGGCTGGTTTTATGCTCTAACTAGAGTTTACCCTTGCTAGAGATAGTTGGGGGCATAAAATCTAAAATGTTAAAAGAAAACATGGTTTTTCACAGAAAGTGCTTGCTAACTTATGTCATCTACTAAAAAATGCTGAAACATACCAACAAATGTGAGTTGCAGAATTTAAGTGCCACTTTACATCAGGAAAATCTGAAGATAAACTGCCATGTAACTAGAAAATATTATTGGTTTTTATTTTATAGTAATCATAAATCAAATACAATATTCATGGTTATGAAATAGTTATGATTTCAATGATAGGTTACCTGGGATTTATTTTTTCAAAATTATAGCCAAAATTGTGACAAGAAAAAGACATAACCAAGCTTGCAAGATACTAATAAATACTATTTATTTTCTGTGTATATAGGTTTGTCTTACATTATTCTGTATGATTTCATATATGAAATTTTTAAGTACTAAGAACACTTTGTTGTGTATATTTACTGACTTCTATCTTGTGTCGTCTTAATTTTCTTTTTTTAAGGAGTAGTAAGAATTTTTTGAAAGAAAGCTTCTGTCTGAGAGGGACAGAAGGGGACCCAGAAAGTAGGTTGCCTCTGATATTCTTTTTTATTAGTACATGTTTGCAATGCTTAGTAGTTACATGTATTTATCTGCGGGAATATTCATGGTGTATATAGAATGCACATCACATATTAACCATTGCTACTGCCCTTCCCCTTCCTACACATCTGCTTCATACTCATATTTTCCTTACTATTTCCTTATGCCAACTTTCTGTAAATGTTCAGAGTCGCCTTAGAAAAGGGTGTGTATATACTTATGGCAGTCATTGCACCCTCTATGTTTATTAGATGATGTTTGGTTAGTAGAGCTAATCATATGTGTTATTTCTTTATTCATTTATTCTTATAGAAGTTTTCTATAAATTATACATCCAATTAGGGCTATGGATTTATCTATTTCTTTTTCATATTTATAAGAAATTACTTCATTTTTTGAAGCTACATTATAAAACTCTTATTAATCCCAGATTGTTGAAAATTCCCACATAGTTTCACATTATGAAGTAGCTTTCCTTATTCTTGGAAGTAGCTCCCTGCTTAGCAGCTACTCTGATGGCGTGAGCCTGACGGTGCCAACTTCCATGTACACGGTACTCAGAGGGCTTATCTACTTTTATTTTCTACTCTGCGCCCTCACGCATAGTACTGAGGGATCCCCACAAAACACCAGTGGCACAAGAAATAATACGAAGAATCAACAAATGAAATCATATCAAATGAAAAGTTCTGCACAGCAAAAGAAACGACCAATAGAGGGAAGAGACAAAATACAGAATGGGAAAAACATTTGGTGAGCTATTCCTCAGACAGAGGGCCGACATCCAGATACATAAAGAACTTTTTAAAATTGACCTTCCCAGAATAAAATAAAAAAATAGGCAACTGAAATGAGTAGACACAGTAAATACATAAAAGTGAGATCACTGGCCACTCCAGAAATGCAAGTTCAAACAGCACTGAAATTCCATCTCACCCCAGTAAGAATGGCCAGCGCTCAGAAATCAAACAATAACAAATGCTAGTGTGGCTGTGGAGAAAAAGGAGCCCTTCTCCACTGCTGGTGGGAGTGTAGACTGGTGAAACCACAGAGGAGATCAGTTTGGAGATTCCTCAATAAACTAGGACTAGAGGTCCCATTCAATCCAGCTATTCCCCTTCTGGGTATTTTCCCAGAAGATCTGAAAACGTCACATCACAGAGATTTATGTGCATCCATGTTTATGTCAGCACAAGTTGTAATAGCTAAATCATGGCAGCATCCCGAATGCCCATCCACTGAGGAGTGAATAAAAAAGTTGTGGTATTTTTACACAATGGAATACTACTCAGCTATAAAGATAAGCTCAAGGATTTTATAGGAAAATGGATACAACTAGAGACCATACTCATAAGTGAAATAAACCAGACCTGGATGTGTAAACATCGTAATGTCTCACTAGTGTAAGAACCTCAAAGAGTGAATAACATCTAGGAGGTACAATAAACACTGTGAAAGGAAAGGAAACTGCTCAAAAGGAAAGAACAACTGGGGTGAGGGAAAATAGTAAGAAGGAGGGAGCAGTATGTGTGTATGTATCCACAGGAGAGCTAACGTAGATGTACTACTGGCTTTTGTGGCTCTGTTGAAATGAACAGCTCATGTTTAAGTATAGGACCAATATTACATGTCTATATTTGTTTATCTGAATATCCAAATCGAAGATATCAGTATGTAATACAACAACCATTGTTAATTTCCTGTCACCTTGTCTGAGATTCTGTATTGTTTGTATTGTTTTGTGCTATTTTCTAAATGTATATGTGTTTGTTAAGATGTTTTCATTCTTTTGTCTTTAAAATTAAAAAAACACTGAGATTTCACCTTACTCCAGAAAGAATGGGTATGAACATGAAGTTGAATAATAATAAATTCTGGCGTAGCTGTGGGAAAAAAGGAACCCTTCTACACTGTTGCAGTGTAAGGTAGTGCAGTCACTGTGGGACTCGATGTAGAGGTACCTTCAAAAATGAAAAAGAGAAGTTCAGCTCTCCCCTTCTAGATATCTTGCCCACAGTGCTGATGTCATCATATGAAAATGCAGAACCTTCTGGACTCACAGCTATGGGACCAGCTGGGGTACTGTGTGAATATGTGTGAGTACTGTTTCTGCTAGTTTCTGTATTTATTATTCGAAATTACAAGATTTTAAATGGTCCAGATAACCACATTGCTTATCAGGTATTTGGCTGCCCCAGGGCATCAGTGAAGATTAATCTGAGTTTGAGAACAGTGATCAAGGTCAAATTATAGAGGAAGGCAAGGTGTACAGAGACAGTACCTACACAACGTTATCAGACTGGATCATGTTTTTGATTATTTTATAAATCAACCATTAAAGTAGTTTTAAAATATTCACCTGGAATTATCTATCTATATTTAAATACTTTGCCAAGATTAAAAAAAGTCCTTTATGAAACGCATCACTTAGACTTTAACACATTGCAAATGTATAAAAATAAGGATCAGGATAATATTTTGTAAGTAAATATGGTCAATATTTGGGAAATAACATGAATATTTTAATTTTTTTTTTTTATTTTAGAAACATAAAAGTACAAAAACATATTGACAAACAGACACCCATTATCATAGAAAATAGTACAATCACAACTAATCTATAGACAAGGTGATATGGTCTCAACAGTAGTTGTTGCTTTATCCATTGATATCTTCGAATTGTAGATGTATGGACCCATATACAGACATGCAAATTTAG
>PVLD010035621.1:0-11648 GCA_004027595.1 Dinomys branickii | reverse complement strand
CCGCTTGTTGCTGCTTTACATATTGTTATCTTCGAAGTGTGTGTTCAGGCTAACACATACAGATATACACTATTAATCTAATTTCCTGTCTTCGATTATTGCTTAGCATTAAGTGATATAATACAATAGTAGAACCATGTTAGCCCTCCTGCACATATGTATATTCATGAATATTCCTCTATACATACATACATACATTAGGAAAAATATGTTTTAAAAAATGGGTATTAGTTTTCGTTCTTGCTTAATTGAAAGTCATTTTCTGCAGTGATTTCAATTCATTACCTTCTTACTCACTTAAAAGACAACACTCCAGAGCTCTGCCCAGTCCCCGGGGCGTGCCAGGCATTCTGCCCAGCCCCCAGGATGGCCCTGAAGATTCGCCTGAGCCTATAGATGCGGACGTAACCCCGCCTACCCAACCGGGGTATACAGCATATTTAGAAGCAGCCAAGTCTCTGCCCAAAGTAAGAGCATGAGGGAGTAAATAAACCAAAAGTGCAGTTATTACCAGTGGGAAGACCACTGACAGGGTGGTAGAACAACGGAGGTGAAGTGGAGAAAATTGATAAATTGAACGAGCCATCATCTATATAACTGGGTAATAAAGACGAAGATAACATTATGTAATACAACATCCAGTGGTAACACCCTACTATTTTCTCTATAATCTGGTATTTCCTTTACTGTTTTTGTGTTAACAAATGCAAAGACAACACTATGTAATACAGCATCCAGTGATGGGAAGTTCCCTAGTGTCTCCTCTATAAATCAGTATTTCCTTTATTGATTTTGTTATAACAAATATGAAGATAACATTATGTTACACAGCATCCAGTGCCAATTCCCTACAATCTTCTCTATAACTTGGTATTTTCTATATTGTTTCTGTGCTATTCTGGGTTCTTTTGTCTTAAAATTTAAAAAAATAAAAATAAATTAATAAAAGACAATGCTAATTTTAAAATAGAACCTCATCTTTCATAGTACAACATGGCTATATATGTAATGTAAGAATTTCCACTTTAGAGGACTGGGAGTTCCAAGAAAAATACAAATCTAAAAACTTAAAAAACTTACTCATCAGTTCTGTACAGTGCAAGAGAATGACCAGTAAAATCTATAACATCTTGGCCCAAGTCAAATTTCTTGTACAGATCTCGCATTGTGGTCTTCTTAGGATCAATGCCCTCAAAAGTTCTAGGGTCTTTTTCCTCAAAGTTGGCAACATACACTAAGAACTTTCTGAAGCGACGTTTTTCAAACAGTCCCATTAAACCTACAAAAGAATTTTTTAAAAAGCAGAAACTTACAACAGATCAAAGAGGGAAAGTGTGTAAGAAAGTTTATCCATATTATTAACTCAGATTTCTATGATGAAAGTGTAATGTAAGATGTGGGGACTGACAATGCAGCTTCCAGTTTTACAAGACTTTAAAATAAACCCACACAATGAAAACAGGTCATTTGTAAGATCTTCAACTTTACCTATTGATTACAAGTAATTATAAGCAGAACTTAATTAAATGTAAGTTGAATTAGTCTTTTATAAGATACAAAGTAAACATGACTGAAAAAACATTATCTATGAATACATTAATCTCAACATTTCTCCTTGGACAACTCTGATCTACACTCAGCCAAATGCCTAACATTCTGAATATTCTTCCTTTCCTTCTTCTAAATACTAAAATATGCTGTGGCAAATAATACGAAAAGAAGCTTAAGATACCAAAAACAAATTAACCTCAAAAAAAGTTGGATGTTGACTATACTGTTGATCACTTATTTTAATGACGTCTTAGATACCCAGTTCACTGCTTTTTACACTAAAAAATACAGATGAACAGACTGCTGTAAATTCCACCTAAAATGCCCACTCTTCCTATTTAACCAATATTCCTTTTAGGTTATAGCTCGTAGAAAGATAAAGTTTCCTTGTTTTATCTCCCTTCTCCTCTTGTAAATTATACATGATATTAAAACCCATAGATATATCCCCACTGCCTAGCACATGACAGACATTCAATAAATATTAGTTGACCAGATGGATAGATTTCTGAGATCCCTTCCCACTGTAAAATCTATTATTCTGAGAAAATGAAATTACTTACTAGATGCCAGGGCCTCTGCTTCAGTAGAAGGCACCTTATAGATTTTTCCTCCCTTATAGACAAAGCTCCCTTCAATCACTTTGAAATCCATGTATCGAGTAACTTCTGTGTACAGCAGCATCTTAACCAGCTGACCTAGAAATGTGACATAATTCAAATCATAACGTAAATCTTTCTACCCTTGGCTGGGAATGGCGGCAGATGGTTATACTTCTAGCACTTGGGAGACTGAGGCAGGAGGACTTCTGTGAGCTGAAGAGCAGCCTGAGCTACACAGTGAATTCAAGGCCAGCCTGAACTACAAAATGAGATTTGTTCTCAAAAAAAAAAAAAAAAAGGAAAAGAGATTTTACTACCATTAAAAAGCAGCAAAAATAAGCCCAGGCTAGTAGAATATGCCTATATTCTCAGGAGGATGAATCAGGAGGACTGCAAGTTTAAGATTGGTCTCACCAAGCCAACTTATTAAGACTGTCTCAAAATTTTAAAAAATTAGAACAGCTGAGGATACAGCTTAGTAGTCCCTCAGTTCAATCCTCAGTATCACAAACGTAAAAGTGCATTTATTATCACTAATGGCTCCCCAATTCTTTAATAGGGTCAACAATTACCAAAAAAACCCCTCTAAACGTGTATTTTAAATGTATAAACAGAATGCATACTTATATTTAGAAAAATGTGTAATGTTAAATATTTAGAAATATTTTTAATGTTCAAGATCAATAACTCGGTTTGCAGAACCTATGAAATACTTTTAGAGGCATAAGATTGAGAATTATAAATTGGGCGTAGTGGCGCACGCCTATAATCCCAACACTTGGGAGGCTGAAGCAGAAGGATCGTCGCAAGTTTGAGACCAGCCTGGGCTACAAAGTGAGCTCAGGGCCAGCCTGAACTGCAAAGCGAAACCCTCAAAAAAAAGACAGGACCAAAAAAAAGACTGAGAATTATAACAGTATTGCAAATGTAATTAGGCTGCTTTATAATTGCTGTTACATTTCAAAGACAGCCAACTCAGAAATATGTTTCCAAGTCAATTTATATTCCAAGTGAACACCAACATCAGATAAAGAGCCAGGCTTGCAATTAGAAGTACTATCTACATATAAGCCTAAGAACTCGCACACACCGAAAGCAACGAACTCCTTCATAAAATGAATATTACCTTAAAGCTGACTGGAAAGGATAAATGCAACAAGGTAGTTAAACATTTAAAAATTAGTTTAACAACACGAAATACAGTGATAAGGAGAAATTTGTATAGTGCGATGTTAACAAACTTGTGTACTGCACAGTTATATGAATTAGTCCCCAAATTAGGGGAAAACAATACAAACTCATATACAAAACTATGGTTTATAAAAACTCAATATATGAAAAAAGTTCTGGTCAAAATGGAAGAGATAAATGGTGATGAAGGACAAGTGACTGGCCATTTTGAAAAAAATGAATTTCAGTCTCTACTTTTCAACCAATAATACAATAAGGTGGATAAATTTCATGAAATAGGAATCTGCTTATATGATAAAATGGGCAGGTTCATGTGGCAAAAAACTGAAACAGCAAAATCACTAAAGCAGTGCCCTTGTGCTGTGCTGGGGCTTGAACCCAAGACCATGCATGCAAGGCAAGCACTCTATGCACTGAGCTGCACTCCAGCCCTACAGGTACTTGTACTCTTCTAACCTTGAAGAGAAGAGAAAATTTCTAAGTACACAAAGGAAAAAAGATCACTATAACATGAAAATTAAGACCATTTTGTACAGAAAAAAATAGCCATAAGGCAAATCACAAACAAGAAAAGGTATTTACAACATATCTTTAAAGGGGGAATAATCTGACTTACAAAGAACTCTTTCACATCAATACCAAAAAATTTCAACAGAAAATGTGCAAAGCACAAGGCAGATCAGTTTAGTAAAGACGAAGAGAGTAGGAAGGTATCTAAAACTCATTCCGTCCTCTAATAAACAGGAATTTTAAAAGTCCAGATTTTACCTTCAATATGACAAAAACTGAAATACAAAGTGTTAATAAAGCTACTGGGGGAAGTCCAGCATCACTGGTGAAAGAAAACGCAACAGTAAGAAGGAAAATACTTTGAAAGATCATTGGCAGGCTCAGGATTTAGCTCACCAGTAGTTACTTAGCATATGCGAAGCTGTGGAAAGCTGTGGGAACTCTGCAACCACTGGTTGCAGACGTGGCAGCACATGCCTATAATCCCAGCGCTCTTGAGGGTAAAACAGGATTCCAAGTTCAAGCTCAGCCTAGGCAACTTAGCAACTTAGTGAGGGCCTGTCTCATAATAAAAAACAAAAGGCTAAGGATGCTGCTCGGCACAAAGGCTCTGAATTCAATCCCCAGTACAATCAATTATAGCTTCTACCCCCAAAATTCACTTCTAGATATACACAACACAGCACAAATGTTCAAAATATACTCAATAAAAAGCATAATACATTAACAGGGACCCAAAAATAATGTTACACATCAAAATACAAACTATTAGCCATAATCAGATAGATTATATAAAGTTTTTTCTTTCTACTTAGCTGTTTCCTAATTTTAAGAAAATTACCTATACTCAGATAATAGAAATTTTTGCTTATACTTTACCTCAAAAAAATTCAATTTTAAAATTCAGAAAATCTCCAAATACTCTTTTAAAACAAACTATAGAACATAAATTTAAACAAAGGGGAAAGAGTAACACATACTTTATTTCGTGAAATACAAACAGATCTATAAGCAAAATTTAGCATCTCCATGTCCTCTCAAAAAATATTAATATCACATAACTTAAAAAGATAATTCAGCCGGTGTGGTGGTGTGCACCTGCAATCCCAGCATTGGGAAGGTAAGGTAGGAGGATCGCCATGGGTTTAGAATAGTCTGTACTACACAGTGAGACCCTGCCTCAAAAGAAGAAAATAAATTAAAATATTTCATACCCCTTTAAAATGAGAAAAGTGTGATAAAAAAGTTTTAAAGGCTTAATAAACTTGAAAAACACTCCAATGACCACTTTTGCAGGCCCCATAATTTAAGATTGTCACCAAAGAATCAAGAGGAAAATCTGCTACAAATACTACAATTTTGGTATATATCAAACATCATACAGATCTTGTCTCAAAAAACAAAAACCAGGGCCAGGGCTACAGCTCAGTGGCACAGTGCCTGCCTGACAAACATGAGGTCCTCAGTTCGATTTCTGGTACCATTAACCAAAAAAAGTGACTACAAAAAACAAAACCCACTGATATTTATAAAATGTTTACAGTTTGGGTTTGTATCATGCTAATTAGAATTTCATTTTTCCAGTCATTTATTAGTAACATTCTTACCAACTCTGGACTCTCTTCAGTGAAGTACAGTTCCTCACACCCAGAATAATGTTCTCTGTTAAGAGTAGTTTCTATTTCCAAATGTGACTCAACATACTGTCATAATTAAAATTAAGTTAGAATTTTTTACCATTAGCCATCAGGAACTTGGGAATTAAGTCAACATTCCAGTCTCTTCCTCTCCCCATTGATGCTGGAGGTACTCCTGGCAATTTGAATCTTTTGTATAACTAAAAATAAAACAAAAATAACCATAATGTAATAAAATTTAATTTTTCAGTATAATATAAAACTATTATAATATAAAACTATCTTTTTGATTAAGTGGTTTTGACTAAATTAAACACTACTATATGAGGTGAAAGGGCAATTCTTTTTTTAATCAGATAAAATTTTTCCAACATTGCAATATATTATAAGTATTACTCAACTCAGAAATGCAAAATAAATATAGCAAGTTTGTTTTCTTTTTTTTTTTTTTTTTACTAGCAGAAAAGCAAAAATACAAAACTATTAGTGACACACTAGTCCTGCAAATACATTCCTTAAAATTTGAAGAAATCAGGGCCAGTGATATAGCTCAGCAGCACAGCTCCTGCCTGGCAAGTACATGGTCCTGAGTTCCATCCCCAGTACAAACAAACAAACAAACAAACAAATAAATAGGAGAAATCACACAATTAAAAATTGAATAAAAAGTTCTCTCAAATAAAAAGCTAGCAAAAGCTTAACTTTGCCTAAGTTATATAAAGGATTAAAAATACATTTTAGATTCTTCAAATCAGAAAAGATTATTAAAATTGGTTCATTATCATTTCTGAAGCTTTACTGAGGTATAACTGATACACAAGCCAGGCATGGGGGCGCACACTTGCAATCCCAGCACTTCCCAGACTGAGGTGGGGGCGCTGCTGGGAGCAACGCCAGCCTGAACTACCCACTGAGTTCAGCACCAGTCTCACCTACAGAGAGGCCCTATCTCAATCCCCCAGCTGGTACACAGAGAACTGCACTCATTTAAAATATACACTTGGATGAGTTTGGTTATATGCACACACCCAAGGTAACTTTGCTGTCAAGTATTAAACATACCCATCACTTCCAAAAACATCCGTGTGTCCTGTTTCTTACGGGGTGGATTCTTTTGTGTGTGTGTGTGTGTGGTAGGAATCATTTATAATTTCTGTGAGTTGAGCAGAAGCGTAAATAAAAGGAAGCTTGCAATGTAAGTCTGAAAATATCAAATCCATGAATCTTTTTGTTTGGGTGAAGCAGAATATAATCTGAGCTGGTAGATACTCAGTAAAGGCTCATGAGTCTAAATAGTTACACATGCGCATGCGCGCGCACACGGAAACTACAGAAAGCAACATTAGCTAATAAATGTAACAAGTGTGGAGGGCACAGTGCCAGCACATGGTCTCATAAGTTACTCATGAAGAAGAGATCTGGTGGTCATCACCTGAAGCAGGGGTCAAAGTCATTAGCACCACTAAAGGCAGCATAACTTGATATTACGTGGCCCCAACGTAATTTAGTATGAATAAACAATTACTTATAACCTAGGGGACTTCTCAAAAGAAAAAAAGTGGGGCGATTTTTGTGGATTAAGAAAACAAGGAAAAACATCAAAACTGCAATGCTTGAACTTTTAGTTAACCCTGGTTTTAAAAACAAAGGGCTACTGGCAGGCTGAGGCAAGAGGATCATAAACTTGAGCCTAGCATGGCCAACTTAGCAACTTAGCGAGCCCTGTCTCCAAAAACATAAGAAAAAGATCTGGAGCTGTAGCTCAGTGAGAAGGCCCAGGGTTCAGCACTCAGTGTTGTTTTAAAAATATGTTCTTAAAGGAGACTACTAAAAAGTTATATTAAACATTTTAAGGACTACTGGGAAATCTGAGTGTAGTCTATATATTATCATCAGTTTTCACAAATACAGTATTGTGATTATACAGAACTACAGGAAAACGCTATTTGTAACAGATGAGTGCTAAAATATGGAGTCCGCCAAAAAAAATGTACACACACTTCAGGAAAAGAAAAATTTGCATAAGGTGCACGTTCTCCAGTTTAATACCTGCAGACTTTTACCTACGTCACATATACAGCTGAAAACCCAGCACACTGCTGGCCCTTACAGAATACACTGAAAATGCGTGCACAGCAACCTCAGTGACCAAGGTCACCCAAGCAGCAGTTCACCACACTAATGTCTGGAAGCTCATGGCCACCACTTTGAGCACCTCTTGTAGAGGCCAAAGGTTACATATGAATCTCATGATGTCTCAATAAAAGAAGTTTTAAAGTATTTTACAAGTTTTTCCTTTTCTGAAGTGTGCATAATTTTTTTGGGCACACTCTGTATCTAGGTCAAATATCTTGATGTCTACATTACTTAAAACTGTCCAAAACCAATAAAAACACCAACCAAAGAAAGACAGGAGGCCTGGCATGCTGCACACACCTGTGATCCTATGTCTGGGAGGCTGAAGGCGGACTGCAAATTCAATCCCAGCCCGAGCAACTTAGTGACTTAACAAGACCCTATCTCAAAAAATAAGAGCTGCGGATATAGCTTAGTACAAAGGCCCTGGGTTCAATCACCAATACAACAAGAACAAAAAGATACATATGAAGGTGGAGCAAACATTTCCTCTTTTTTTTTTTTTTTTTTTTTGCAGTACTGAGGATCGAACTCAGGACCTTGCACTTCCCAGGCAGGTGCTTATGCCAGCCACTGAGCTACATCCCCAGCCTAAGGCAAGTGCTATCTCAGCTTGGCCATTTTTTCTTTTTTTTGGTACTGGGAATCAAACTCACGACCTCAGGCTTGCCAGACAAGCACTTATGCCACTGAGCTCTATCCCTGGTCCCCAAATGTTAAACCGGGTATAGTGGCACACGCCTGTACTCCCAGCACTGGAGAGGCTACAGCAGGAGGATCAGCTTGAGTTCCAGAACAGTCTGGGCTACCTACTGAGTTCAAGGCCAGCAACATAACAAGATACTGTCTCAAAAAACAAAACAAAATGTAAAATGAGGAATTCAGATGTCAGGTTTTTGATACACTGCAAGTATTAGTTCACCTTTTCTGTACTCCTGAACACAGAGAAAAACTTTCTAAATCTAAAAAAGCCACTGATTATGTAAGTTATTGATGACTTACACAGTACAGTAGACGCTCACACACAGGTCAAACAGGTGGATATTCTGCAAGACCCACACAGAGAATAGAAAGACACACCTTAAAAATGCTTTATGCCAGGTGTGTAATTACCTGTAATCCCAGCACTCAGGAGGCTGAGGCAAGAGAAGTGCCTCAAAGTCAAGGCCAGCCTGACCTATAGCAAGACTGCCTCAAAAAAAAAAAGCAAAAGAAAAAGAGCCATATGGCAAAATAAACTAAGCTTTAAGTTGTATAATACAGGTTCACAATCTATCTCTGAGATTTTAACACCACAGGGATACTTTTGTAATCTGAAAACTGGGGATAAAAACACATCGTTGAGTAACTTGAGAGAATAAATAAGATCATGTGAAATGCACTGGTATTCTGCCTGGCACATTAGGCCTCCCTACCACCATTTCTTGTCTACATTCTATTAACTTTGATAACAAGCGCTTTGATAAAGGTCACAATTTAAATTTTCACAAGCCCCAAACTCAAACCTCCTAAGAAAGTTTGATGCTCCAGATTTTTTTTTTTTGAGATAGGGTCTCACTGTGCAGTTCATGCTAGCCTTGAGCTCACTATGTAGCCCAGGTTGACCTTGAACTCGCAGCAATCCTCCTGCCTCAGCCTCCCAAGTGCTGGGATTACAGATGTGTGCCACCACACCCGGCCAGACACTCTGTTCAAACAAATTAAAACATCTCCTAGGAATAAACTAGAGATTCACAGGTAAATGTTCCCAAATTATAAAGGCCATGTTAATTTTTACTAATACTTACATCTTCTAGTGGTGTTATAGATGCACTTTCTCCTCCGTAATATGGATTTTGATCCATGTGAAGAACCTTCTTTCCATTCACTGACATTATACCAGATAGGATACATTCCTACAGCGAAAACATAAGTATTTTTTTAAAAAAAGGACAGTCCTAAAGGATGTTTAAAATTGCTTCTTACAAAAAGAATGAGTTTGTCATTAAATATTCTCTTTGTGATTAACATTTACACCCATGGAGTGTGATGTAATTCACAAAGAAAGCCCTAAAGTAACCAAGATTCAAAGTCTGGTCTTAAACCATGAACCTCTGTGGAGCCAAAGGTTAAAACACCAAGAGTTAGAGTCACTCTTTTTATATGGGTTTGTCATTTCCACTTTTGATACAAAGTCAATGGTGGATAAAAACAAACTGTAATGGAGACTCTATAAACTATACTAGTAGTTATTATAGTCTTTACTACCAGGCACTTTCTTTAATGAAGTAATTGAAAATTAACCTCATGAAATGTACTCTCTTCAGTACTCATTCTGTTATATTCTATATGACAAAATGAGCAGTACACAGACACCACTCAAGGAAAATCTACTGTGCCACTGATTGGTACGCTGAACTACCCTCTTTTTTCACAGGTCATCGTTTTTATTTTGTTGGTACCAGGAACTGAACTCAGGACCTTGAGCCTGCCAGGTAGGGGCTTGTGCCACTGAGTTACATCCCCAGCCATCATTTTTATTTAAAAGAAAAATGACTGAGTAAATTATGGATTATTTAGGCTTAGGTATTTGCCAGACATTTTTGCAAAAATGAACACAAAGGAAAATAACCAGCATTGTTTACAATAACAAAAAGTCAAAATTCCGAAGGGAGCCAGGTATGGTGGTACACAGCTGTAATCCCAGCACTTGGGAGATGAGGCGGGAGGAGCACCATTGAGTTTGAGGAAACTTTTGCTACATGCTGAGTTCAAAGCCAGCCTGAATTACACAGCGAGAACTTGTCTAAAAAAATAAAATCTCAAAATAAATTAATTAATTAATAAAAATAAGTAAATAAAACCTGAAAAGAAATTAAAATTCTAGAAAACTTTCATCTACCCTCATGGACAACTTAGGTTCCCAATACTATGAAGACTTTTCAGATGGTATCAGTAACAGTATTAACAAATGCAATTTTTTGATATTGTAAAGCAAAATATGTCAACCTTCAGAAAGTCTGCATTTTTCAGAGTAAACCAGTATTTTCCAAATGACAGAGGAATGCTATACAGACCATGGAGGGGAGAAAAAAGAAGGAATTCAAAGTACAAAGAAGATTAATAGATTTTATTTAATATATTAGAATATGAAAACATTAAGGTAATTTTGGGTTTCATATTACAATTAAGTTTTTTAAAAAATTGCCATGTGGGTTTTATGTAAATAAAGAATACGCGTTATAATCTCCCTCTCTTTTCTTCTACACATCTGTGTGCAGCCTGACTTTTTTCATAAAATGCAGCTAAGATAACAGAACAGAGAAACAGATATGAGAATCTAGCTTTAAAAATAAGAAAGAGAGAGAGAGAGAGAGAGAGAGAGAGAGAGAGAGAGAATCTGGCTTTTATGAGGCCAGACAATATAGAGATTTGCAGAAAATGTATGACAATGGTATTCTCATGAATTTCTTTTGGAAAATAATTACATTTAATAAATTGCCATTCATGTCAACAGGAATGGGTTTATTATTATTTCAAGTTAATATATTTTAATATATTAATGTGACAGTAATAAAATATAATTTAACATATTTAATATATTTTAATTAATATTTTTTACTTCTGTTGGTTTCTAATATTGTAACCACCCTTATAAAGTTCTTCAGTGACTTCAATTTTTGGAAGTATTAACAGATTCTTAAACTAAAATGTTTGCGAACTAGGACCCTAAAGAAGCATCAAAGCTACGTGTGGTGGCATGTACCTGTAATCCCAGAATTTAGGAGCCCGAGGCAGGATTCCTGAAAGTATGGGGTTAGTCTAGGCTACATAGTGAGTGCAAGAGCAGTCTGTCTACATAACAAGTTCCTGTCTGAAAAGAAAAAGTAAGCATCCAGGATAACCATTAATGGCTGGGCATGGTGGCACACACCTGTAATCCCTCAGACGGCTGAGGCAGGAGAATGGCCTCAAATTTGTGGCCAGTCTGGGCTACGCAGCGAGATCAAGGCCAGCCCACAGTACAAAACAAGACCCTGCG
>PVLD010035620.1:0-11651 GCA_004027595.1 Dinomys branickii | reverse complement strand
ATATATTTACATAATTTCTGTGTTTTCTTTCATTGTCAGTGTCTAACTTCATTGTGCTATGATCTGATAATATGAATCATATAATTTCAATTCCTTTACCTTTCCCTAAGCTAGCTTTATTGTTTAGTAAATGTACTACTTTTGACAAAGTTCTGTGTACTTCTGTGAAGAATGCATATTCTGTTGTTGTTAGTTGGAACACTGTAAATATCTATTAAGTGCATTTGAATGTTATATTTAAGTCTGATATTTCTTTGTTGACTTTAGTTTGTTGATATAGTTGTAACAATGGGTATTGGGGTTCCCACTATAATTGTGTTTATATTTATCTCCTCTTTTATGAGCAATAATACTTATTTTATGAAGATGGGTATGGTATTGTTCGATGCATATGTTAATAATTGTTATTCTTCCTATTGGATTATTCCCTTATCCAATATGTAGTGACCTTCTTTGTGTCTTTCAATCATAATCAAAGTAGACCTTTCTTGAGGTCTACTTTGTCTGAATGTAGAATAGTTACACCTAGATTTTTGTGGTCTCCATGGCATGGAATATTATTTTCCATCCTTTGATTTTTAGCATATGATATTCATTTTGGCTTCATGTGTTTCTTGAATACAATATACTATTGGATTTTGTTCCTTGATCTATTCTGCCAGTCTGTGTCTTTTGATTGGGAAATTGAGAGTATTCACACTGAGAGTTACTTCTGTCTTTGCCTTATTTTCCTGTCACTGATTCCCAATCTTTCACTGGTACTTAATGCTTACCCTAAGCATTTTGTATCTTATCTACAAAACTTTGTCTGATCCAAGTTCACGGAGATTTTTCCACTGTTTTTGTTACAAATTTTGTGGTTTAAAAGAGTTTCACATTTAGATCTATGTTCCATTGTATATTCATTGATGTATAGTGTGTGAGGTAAAGGGTTGAGGTTGTTATTGTTGTCTCTGTGTAAATGTAGATTATCTTCCCACTAACATCCAATATCATATTAATTGCAACCTTGCTAGAACAAGAAGACATTGGAAACAATCTGTGCCCATCACTTCAAGACAGCCTCAAAAAATGTTGATGTATCCTCATGATGGAAAACTCCATTAACACAGAGTGGTACCTAGCCATCAGCCACGCACAACAGCAGGGGTTGAGTATTTCTGGAAGCCACTCTGGTTGGTTGGTGTCCATACCAAACTGTTGTGAGATGTTTTGAAGCCAACATATCAAGCATCAAAGAGAACACAATGTCTTTATGAAGCAATCCATGGAGGTCTCTCAAGAGTGCTTTCATGTAGCAAATGGAGTGCAAATGGTCTTACCATCCTTGGGTAAATACTCCCCTGTGAATTTCCTTGCATGTGCATGAAGTTTTTCTGGGCAAGTTCACACACAGAACACACACACACACAAACGTGTGTGTGAATGCATGCACACACATGCACAGATGCACATAATGGTTATAGATTTGTCTCAAGGAAGAGGATTAGGAGATGAGTGGAGGACAATTCATTTTTCATTGTACCTTTGAGACTTTTGCTCTATGGATCCATAGTATATATTCAAGAAATAAACACAAAAGGAAAATAAGGACCAAAGAAACCCAGTTTCCCCAGGCACACCTGGTCTAGGAGTTTCTGTCCCTGTGTGTGGCCCTCTACAGTTTGTGAAGTCCTCTCATGTTCCTTCTCAAGTTTCCCAGGCACAACATCTCTGAGGGTCACATGGTGAAGAATGCATCTTTCTCAAATGAGCAAACTGAGGCTCTGAGGTCAGCCCCAAGTGTGCCCAGCCTGAATCAAGGTACCATGTTGGGTATCTACCAGGCTAGAGAGTCTGAGACTATGCAAGAGACCTCTAGGGACACAGACTACATCATCTAAGGGACTCATTAGAATAACGGTAGTTGTCATTTGTTTTTGTTGTTGTTGTTGTTGTTGTTGTTGTTGTTGTTTTTGGCAGTACTTGGGATGGAACTCAGGACCTTGTGCTTGCTAAGCAGGCGCTTATTCCACTGAGCTATATCCCCAGCCCTCCACAGAATAATGGAAGACATTGTCACCTCTACCCAAAGCAACCAAGAGCTCATGGGTAGGGCCAGCCTGCTTGTCTTACTCTTTAGGCCAGGCTGTGGACTGGGTACCAGCCCTGGAAATCTCATTTCTCAGCTGGGCCAGGACACTCTCACACCAATGACCCTCCAAACTGGGACATGAGAAGCCCCATGGTGCATGTGGAGAGGCTGTCGAGGGAGCAGTGACAGTCACACAACCAGCATTTTAACTCTCAGAAATACACAAATCTTTTAATGGACTATAGTACATCTTAAATGATTATGGGTAATTCAGTATCTGTCCTCAAAATGTTACCTTTAGTTCATATTTTATAAACTTGGGACCAGTTTAAGATAAAATATTTTTAGAAGATTTATTTTTCTCCAAACATAAGTTAAAGAGTAAAGAGATAAGGTACAAACTTGGTTTTACAATAAGGAGGGAAAATGAACAATAATTTTATGTAGCAATTTATAGCTATTCTCTTTCCCCTTCTGACTCTTACTGTAAATGAGTGGTGTTAACTAACAAGAAAAAGCATTCACAATAACTGGGAGTATTAAAGAAAAAACCATTATGATTTACATCAGAAAAAGAAGAGCACGAATTGATAACCCTTAGGGAAATTCTAACTGACTAGTCTATGATTGTAAACTTGAAACTAGAAAGTTATTATAATTCAACATGGCCAATGCATCTAAAAGTAATAATTTAATTGTTTTATATATTCTACATGTGTTCTTGTCTGTTATCCTGCCTGTTAATCTGTTTTAATAACTGGTTAAAGTACCTTCAGCTGCTTCATTAAAAGAAACATTTTTTGAGCTCATATACATATATACTGGGTAATAAGTCTATTTGTGGTCAATAACACCATTTTATAAACTTATAAGAACTCTAAAAATGTCTTAACTCATGTTAGTGCAGTTATACCATGTAAATCTGTTAAAGGAATCTAAATATTGCCTTAAGAATAAAAACTAAGTAAATATATGTTAAGATTCCTATATGGTTGTGATGCTAATTATTGCTAATCTTATACTGACTGCATTTATGTTTCCCAAGCATTCAGGACTTCTAAGATGCAGAACTTAGAAAAATATATTATCATACTGATGACCTCCTGACTCAAGTTGTTTATGATGATGGCCTTTGTCAGGCTTATGTTTATGTGATTGTTATGTAATTGTGTTATGATAGTTAGGTGGGCCTAAGCAATATACAGCCCATGCAATAGCACTCTAAAGACTGAGCATTAGTTATCTATAAAGTACATGTGTGAACAAATACATTCTACTTAACCACCTTATTAAAAATAGCAAATCTAGATTAGAATTTGCAATATGTTATAATTGGATAAAGGTAACTTATTGGAAGCTATTATACATTACAATGAAAATTTAAATGTATTTTTACAGATAAAATCCCTAATCTTTCTAGTATAATAATGTCATCATAATTGTTATGTCATATTTGCTCTTGATTTTAAAGTTTCCTTGTAAAATTTTATAACTGTTATCTAAGAATGTGCTACAAAAACATGTCTTCTAAAAGACAATTTACTCAACATGATAAGACTTTAGGTCATCATCCACAGTACAAATAAAATACAACACTGACTCATAATAGGTTTCCCTAATTAATAAAAGAAATAGTTGTTCTTTAGTTGTACTTTTTTTTCAAAGTACTCAATATTCAAAGAAGATTGTAATAGTTAAGATTAAAGCCTACTATTCTCACTTCAAGACTAATGCAAACTATATTCTGCCTGTTCAACAACCAATGCTTAAAAACAAAAACTGAAAATGGTAACTGGACAAAGGGACAGCCAATATTTTGGCGCTTACTGTTCAAGGTCAATCAAGACCCAGGACATGATGGGATTCCTCTAAGAAGATTGTACTACAGTTCTGAGTCACTGAATCTCCTGACCAGGGAGACTGTTGGACATCAGGGGACCAGGAGTCAGCCAATGTGCATTATGCTAAAAGGAGGTTCACTATGACTCCTTATTTCAGGGTGCTATAGTTTTTGTTGCACAGGTTGTTATGGCTTGTATCTAGATGTCCCCTCAAAATTTCATGTGCTCATAGATGGGGCTTTTCAGAGGTGTTTTCTCTATGTTGTGGTGATACTGGGATTAAGGGTGTACGGTAAGTAAATGGGATAGCATAGTGTGCATAATGCAAGTCTGGGTAAGCATAATGATAGCCTCAACCTGGGTATTGGTAGTACCAATCGATGGGCTTATAACCTGGACAAAATATAAAGGGAGAGAGGGAAGGCAAACCTGCCGCTGTTACTTGCTTCTTTCTGCCTCCCCCTGCTCTGCCATGGACTGTTTCTCCTCTGCAATACCCCTCTGTCATTCCACACTGCCTTGGAGCCAGTTGATTATGGACTGAAACCTTTACAAGCTATGAGCCAAAATAAACCTTTTCTCCTTCAAAGTGCAGGTGTTTGGTCTCAGCAATGAGAAAGTAAGTAAGGCAAGGTTATTCATTCCCTTAGGTTAATTCCTAAGTATCAGAAAGTGGAAAGATATCTCCTGTTCCTTGACAGGCAGAACCAATATAATCAAAATTGCCTTACTTCTAAAACAGGTATATAGATTTAATGTAATCCCAATCAAAATTGTAAGAGCATTCTTCAAAGAAATGGAGAAAATAATCCTATAATTTGTATGGAGCCAGGAGAAATCCAGAAGAGCAAAAGCAATCCTGGGTAAAAAGAGCAGAGCGAGAGGTATCACAATTGCAGACTTTAAGTTATACTACAAAGACAGAGTAATTAAAAACATGGTACCAGCACCTAAACAGACACAAGGGTCAATGGAACAGAATAGAAGGTACAGAAACAACCTTGAGCTCATTGAAGTCTTTGATCTTTGACAAAGGTGCCAAAGGCATACACTAGAGGAAAGATAGCCTTGTTAGTAAATGGCATTGGGAGAACTGTCCATCTACCTGCAGAAGACTAAACCTAGACGCATCTCTTTCATCATATCATAGACAAAAATCAAAATACATCAAACAATTAAGTGTTATAGCAGAATCACAAAACCTCATGGAACACAAAGTAGATAAAACTCATGAAGTGATAGGTTAGGTAAGATCTTTCTGAATAGGACCCGCATAACACAGAAAATAGTCCTGAGAATCAACAAATGGGGAAATTTCAAATTAGAAAGCTTCTGCATAGCAAAAGGAACAACCACTAGAGTGAAAAGACAACCTGCAGATTGAGAAATACTTTTTGCATCTATTCCTCAAATGGGGGACTAAAATGTGGACTCTATTAGGAACCCAAACAAGTTAGATCTCCGAAAACAAAGAACCAATAAAAAACTGGTGAGAGAAATGAACAGATACTTTACAGAAAAAGTATAAATGTCCTATAGATACAGGAAGAAATTCCAATTTACCCCAGAAGGAAGGCCATCATCAAGAAACCAGATGCTGGCAAGGCTACAGAGAAAACAAGGAACACATCTACATTGTCAGTAGGCTAATACAACCAATCTGGAAATCAATACCGAGCACCCAAAATGATTCCATTTGTCCATCTATTCCCCTTCTAGGCATCTTCCCAGAAGTGTTAAAGACATCAAATCACAGTACACATGCATATACCTGTTTATAGCTGGACAATTCATAATAGCTAAATCTTGGGAGCAACCTACATGTCCACCCACAAATGAATGGATGAAAAAATGTAATATTTACATAAAATGGAGTACTACTCTGCCATAAAAATTAAGTCATTTGTAGGAGAATGGATGCAGTATGAGACCACAGTGTTAAGTGAAATAAATGATACATACATGCTTTGTATCATGTGGTTTCTCTTATATGAGAAACGGAAACTAGAAAGAATAACAGAAAAGATAGATGATAGTAAGTAGGAGATAGGTCTTCATAAACTGGGAAGGAGATGAATGGGGTAAAGTGGGAATGGGGATGAAAACTAGAGTTAAGATGTATTACACATATATACCAACTTAGAACAAGAACTGTAAGTATATATATTGCAAACGTGGAGCACAAAGGAAGGGGACTAAGTGGTGAATGGAGGGGGTGAGAGAAAAGGAAGGAAGAGAACGGGCACAGAAGAAAGGAATCAGGATGTATAATTACACATCCACTTTCCCATGAGGAAAGTAAACATTAGGTACCAACAAAATAAGTAAAAGGAGGTTCATTATATAAGGGAACATCCTCATGCTTCTAAAAAAACCATATGGTTGAGGAAAACCTTGACCTGTTCTGGAAGGTGGCACAGCCGGAGAGTGAAAAACTACAGAGGGTGTAAGAGGCTCCTCACATGGCCTAAAATTAACCTCTGAAGAGCCTTGATTGACCTTGACAAGTACATATACATGAGATTAATTTTATTAACATAGGTCTCAATTTGACTTGGTCTAAACACCCACTTGGAAGCTATAACCAAAATAAAAGTCTATATTGACAATAACAGTACTATTATACAAAAAGCTAGGCTAGAGCAGTAAGAGGCCACCAAACACTATGCTAGCTGGCCATCTCCACCTATACTTAAAATCTAGAGCCATAAAGTTTTGACTCCAAATATCACTAGGTCATCCCGAAGCATGTCCTTCTACCTCTCTTAGAACATTCCCATTTTGTCACTTGTGTACACTTTCAAGTACCTCTCAGTTAAAGATTTAGCTTTGTGTGTAGGTGTGCCTATATGATAAAAATAGCAATATAAACATTCTAGCTATGGAGTTTTCTCAGCCTTGTGGTGTAAACTAATCTACTATTATCTTTTTGAGACCTTATATATTTATATTATATAAAACTGTCTTAATTCCTTTTCTGTCATTGCTGGGACAAAATACCGAGCACCCAAAATTAAGGAAGGAAAAGTTTATTTAGCTCATAGTTCATGGAGGTTTCAGTCCGTACTTGGCTGGCTCCAAGGCAGAGTGGCACATGGCCGAGGGCAACCATTCATGGCAGTGGGAGATAGCAAAAGCAACAAGAGCAAAATGGGGGAGAAGCAGAAAGCAGCCCCTTTCCCTCCCTTACATTGCAAACTACCCGCCCCAGGGGAAGGACTAGCGCTCACACCCATAATCCCAGCATTGGACTATGGATCAGTCAAAAATCTAGAAGCCTGCCCCATGACTGCATGAGGATTTGGGGGGACATGCAGACACCAACCATAACAAAAGCTAAAGTTACAAAAGGTCTTCAGGACTACAAACTACAGCCCTATAATAAAAGTTTTAATAGTCAATTTTCAAAAAAGAATAAATACATTTATGTAGTGTGTTCATTCACTGTGTTATTAAAAGTATTAAAAGTATATTTTGTCTATAAATCCTTATAGACAAAATAGGGAGGAGTCTAACAAATGTGTTATGGTTTGTGTCTAGAATACTCCCCAAAACTTCATGTGGTCATAGGGGTTTTTTGGAGGTGACTGGATCTAGAGGGTGTGATTGATACATAGTGCAGTGCTGGGGTTAAGGGTGCTGGGATTGATGGTGGTGATTGCTGTATCAGTCCACCGATTAGACTGATCCTACCGTAATCCCTGTAGACTGGATACAATGTAAGGAACAGAAAGAGGCTTGTCTCTACCTTTTTTCTCTTATTGCTTTTCTATCTCCTGCCACCATGAACTGTTGCCCCTCTGCCATGTGCCACCCTGCCTTAAAGCCAGCCTATTATGCACAGAAACTTCTTGAAACCGTGGGCTAAATAAGCCTTTCCTCTAACTATGGGTGTTGGCCATTTTTGTCTCAGCAATGGAAAAGTAATTAAGACAACAACCTATCTGTTAAATTTGTGTAAGCCCTTCAAAACAAACACAGCACAGGTTAATAGTCAAGATAAAAGTCTCATGCCTGATCTGCCATTTTTAGAGCCTTTATTCACCACTACTCTATTGTTAGTTTGTGGCCCTGGGTTGTTTACAAAGTTTTTTAAAATGAAGTTTAAATCTCACTGACTTACTAATGTCTTTGTCCTCTTTTCCACATTATGAAAAGATCATTATTCATCAATCCACAAATCCTATCTACCTTGTCTCCTTTAAATTCGTCAGGGTTGAGAGTTTTAATCTCTAGTTTTAATCAGCACCCCATCAGACATAAGGAGCTACAAGGTGATGGCCCATGGGGTCTTCTGCACCCTCTTAAGAATAAGGGATCAAATTCTTGGAGGGGTTAAGGGGGTGAGAGAGAAGAGAAAAAAGTAGGTACAAAGGAGACAGGAAAATCGTAACTAAAAACTATTTTTAAGGAGACTGGAAATTTTGGGACTAAAATTGCACAAAGTGATACATATGAGAATTCCATAGGTTAAATTTAGGCTTCTTCCCTTCCAAACCCAGCACACCCAAAAATATCAGAAGTAGCCAAACCTGGCAGTCCATACCTGTAATCTGGGCATTTGGGGGCTGAGGCAGGAGGATTGCCCCAAATTCAAGGCCATTCTGGGATACATAATCAGTTCAAGGCCAACCTAAAAACTACACTGGGTCCAGGTGTGTGACTGTATCTTTAAAAAACAAAGCAAAAACTAAAATTCTTGGGAATATTGAAAGCCCATAAACTGGCTTAATTGAAAAAGTAAAGAGCAGGAATCAGATCCTAAAATAAAGGAGTGGGTGGAGATACTATAAGAAATGTTTCAACTATCTATTCGGAAAAACAGACTGTTTCTCTACATATAGCATTGTTATTGCACTTCTGGGGGTTTCTACCTCCTCAAAAGAGCAGATATGTTTCCTGTTCCAGTAACTAAGTGTCTCTCTGTCTTGAGAGCCCACAATGTGTTTCTTTAAGTGTGTGTATACCTTCTAGTAGTTCCCTACTAAACCTGTCCTGTGTCCCTTACTGACCATTCCTTAAAATTCTTTTTCTGTGACAGAAGTCAGTGAAAACACAAACTTCTTCCCAGAAAAAGGTGGTTTGGTTTCCTTAAGGCAACTTCAGGTAGCTTCTCAGACTCTGTCCCGTGACAATGGCCTCCACGGTCCATCTGGAGCTGGACAATGTCCAGAAGAGGAGACAGATGACTCTTTAGTAGCACAGGGAGGTTGGCATGAGAGAGAGTTGCCACTGGGACAGATACAACACCTTCCCAGGATCCCTAGGGACCAGGGACAGAGGCGTAGCACACAGGACTACGATCACCTGTAAGGACAGGGAATTGAATGCATAGCCTGAGCAGGAGTTTATTTATATTTCTTAGGAAGAGTCTAAAATTAGGAGCCCAGCAACTTAGCATTGTCAGGCTAATGCTGTGAGGGATTTTTTTGGGGGTGGGATGGGGACATCTCTCTCTTGGTTGCAAGATGGTGCCTGGACCCAGTGCTGGGTTTGGCTTCTAGACAGTGTCAGACATATTTGGTCCCATAGTGAGAATAGCACAAACTCCCCTGCCCTTAGCTTATGACTCATTGTCCAGAGCTCCTTACGCAGCCACCAGGCAGCAAGAATTCTGGAAGGGGACATCTGACTGCACAGCCTTGGTATTCAGAGGAGACTGGCAGAAATGAGCTTTGACTTGGGCAACTGCAAGGTCATTTGTGCGACATGCTTTTCCCCTCAGGTCTCAGTTCATTTGGAAGAGAGAGAAGTAGGAGGATTGGCTTTTTAGGCACCAGTAGGACTTGAGCGTCCACCTGAGAATGAGTCTATTGCTGCTGAGGTCAAGAAAGACAATAGATCCAGCCACACCTGAAGGCTGCACTCTTGGCTGTATCTGTTATAAGCACAACAATAATAAGAACAGTTACATGTACAGTGTTTTTGAGCCCGCTTAAACTGGACCTGATCTCTGTTTTGCTAGAGAACCCTCATGGCAGAGAAGATAGCACTCAAAGTTTCAAATCATGGCAGCCAGGTTCCAACCCTAGTCCTGCGGTGAGTTGGCTTTTGGCTAAGTCATTTCATATCTCTGAGTTACCAATTTTAGAATATGTGCTGCTGAGGTGAGCACATTTCTGAGTTCCCAGTGCTTCTATCAAATGGGCTGTTGGAGAGAGGCCGGGTGGCTTGTGAAAAGTCCTGTCACAGATCAGCCCACAGTCGCAGTATTCCTCCTCCTCTCTCATCCCCTCCCACAAACACTGGCAGATACTGAAGGTGAATTTATTTCATTTTCTCCTTTAGAACAAATATTTCCAAGGCCAACTACCCTGTCTGAGAAGTTCTGTGTTCACAGAGGCTGGTGGACAGTAAGTTTTCAGGAAATGCTTGAACTAGAAAATGTAATGTTTCATCACTTAATCAGCATTTATTGTGCACTTGTTGTAGAAAGCGGGGATGTGGAGCAGTGGTCTCAGACACAGTCCTCGGATGCAGGGCTCTTGATTGCATGAGAGTGCTCCAGTCTGAACGTGTGACCAAACCCACACTCTGGCTCCAGCCCCTATGGTGACGAGCAGCTGTGGGTTATGACTGGATCATGACAGTGGAGCGCTGGTGAGTGCACACAGCATACGTGTGAGAGAGCCCTGCGAGAGTCTTTGCCCCTTCTCACCATGTGAGGACACAAGCAAAAGGCTCCATTTGTGAACATCTCACTAAGCTCCAGCCCTGCCTGCACCTTGCCCTTGGGCTCCCAGCCGCAGAACTGTGAGGTGCTATTCATAGGTTGCTGGCAGCCTGAGCTCACACAGGCAGGGAGACAGTCAACAAACAGGAACAAAAACAGAAGATGGTGTTAAATAGTCAAAGTGGTGTGAAAAAACCAAGCTGAGAAGAGAGGAAGGGACCACATTTACAGGGTGTCCAGGGAGAAATCTGGGGGGCAGGTGTGGAAGCTGAGGCTGGAAGGACCACCAGGGGCAATGATCCAGGCAGAGGGGACAGCCAGTGAGAAGACGGTAAGCTTGGGTTTAGGTGACCCAAATGTGGGACACGTCCAGAGAAACGAAGGAACTTGGGCACTTATTCCTGAGGGGCTCCTCTCACCCAGTGCAGAATGAAGAAGAAGAAGAAGAAAAAACAACACTTAAAAGAACGAACAGGGAATTGGAGCATTTCAGTGATCCACAGAACTTTGTCCTAACTGTAGCTTTAACCCCAACCCTAAGGAAAGAAAATACAGTATATATTCCTCTGTGAGTCTTGTTAGAAGCTCTCCATAAAACAACAACAAACGCATAAACCTACATATATGTCTATCTATATGCAGGGGGAAATGATTGAGGGGAAAAAAACCCCAAAATGTTAGCTGTGCTTTTCCCTCTGGTGGGTGAGTGCACATGCAGTATGTATCTTCTTCTCCTTGCCAAGATGTACTTTCTCACTTTCCTGTGAAGGCCATGCTGTGCTTGTTTAATAAAAATGAGCACCAACACAGTGGGGCCTATTTGTTCTCTGGGTCACAGACAACTCTGGGCCTTTACAGAGTCTTGAGTTCCAATAGATCTGCCCTCCAGCCCGGCAGGCTCACCTTCACATCCACAGTGAGTGGCAGAGGCAGGACGTAGGTCACAGAGATCTCCAGGCTTGAGAAAGAATGGGCATGGCCTGTGGCCCAAGCTGGGCACAGCAGAGAGTGTACCCATCCTCCTTCCTGGAAAGCTTGGTCTCTGAGAAAGCACAGTGAAGAT
>PVLD010035619.1:0-11654 GCA_004027595.1 Dinomys branickii | reverse complement strand
TATTACATCATTATAGGAAGTCAACCATATATGGAAGGGGTTACATAAGATGTTACATAACTACAGGAAATTGACCATATATGGAAACTGAAACTAAAATTTCAAGATGGCTGGTAGCTTACAAAATGGATGCAGACTGCAGGTCTCTCAGCAGTACAAGATGGATGCAGACCGCAGGTCTCTCAGCGGTCTCCCACATGGGTAGATGAGGAAAACTGCTCCAAGTTAAGCAAAATCTGGGAAATGGGAAACTGCTGGAGCACATATAAGAAATAGAAAGTAGTGCACTTTTTCTAACTGTGGAAAAGTTTTAGGGAATAAGATAGTAAAGGAAATGGAGGGCAGAGCATGAGACCTCTTTACTTTAGAATGGAAGTTCTCAGCTTCCATACTATTGCCATTTGGAGCAGGGTAATTCTTTCTCGTGAGGACTATCTGTGCACTGTGGGATGTTAGCAGTATCTCTGGCTTCTACCCGGGAAATAACAGTGATACCTCTTCCCTCACATATGACAAACAAAAATATCTCTAAATGTTGCCCAATGTTCTCTCTAAAGCACAATTAAGCCCTACTGAGAACTGCTCATATTGGTAAATTATGGAAACCATTTCAGATTCTGAGATAGCGAATGTTATAAACATACCTATGCTTACAGAATGTAAACATTACCAATATCTACTGGACAAATGGGAAAGAGGACACAATTGGAGAAAAAATGTAAAAGCTTGTCAGGATGATATACCAGTGGTCTTGGGGTAGGGGGCAGAGGTGGCTGCTTTACTGGAAAGAACTTAAAACGTAGGGGCATGGTACTTGAAGTGCCCTGCAAGCTCTGTGAGCTAGTATATGTTCTTGAAAGAGTCATTTAAAAACCTTTGCTCTCCATTTTTCATCTAGAGTAAAAGAGTGGGATATAAGGATCTTAAAGTTGCCTTCTGGCTCCATTTGAGATAGATAAGCAAACTCTATCATTAACTTTAACCACACCTACTTTTCTCTGTATGTCTTTGAAAAGAATTTTGGTGAGTGTCCAATGTGGCTCTGAAGGACAAAGAGTATGACCTCACTGTCTCAGAGTAAGTTGGGTGCAAGGGCAAGTCAGAAATAGTAAAAAAAAAATTGTTTTGAAACGAATTTTTATGATATATTATTTTATTACTTTCAAACAGTTGAAACACTTCGAACATAGATGTTGATATACTGCCTAGGCAAGATCTTTTGTAAACTACTTTAGTTCATTAAACTTAGCACTTACTGAAAGCATACTAAGCACAAGATGCTATTAGATTTAGTATCTGTTTACAATGTGGGCTAGTTATGGGATCTAACAAGGAGCTTCAAGCATAGTAGAGCAATAAAAATATACATATATACAATTGTAATGAGAAACACAATGTGGGCACTCAAAAAAACACGGGTCCAAGTATTATATACATCAACAGGTTGATTTTCAGATTGTTTTATTATGCTAAGTTCATTTATGTCCAGGTTCAAGAAATAAATAAAACGCACACATTTATTATTGATTTGCTAAAATATTTGAGTAAGAAAAAATATAATTTAAACACTTAGCCATCAGCTCCATTGAAATGTTTATGGTATAATTTAATTTCTACACACATAAGCTAATAAATTCGGTCAGAATATTTTTCCCGTCAGCTGTTTTCTATGGACTTCAGGTTATCACCAGGGCTATGAACCTGGCTGATGCACCACTTGGATGAATAGATCATACTTGAGATATTGAGGTATGTACTCAGTCCCGTTTATAGGATGACAGGATGTTGCATAATTAATTTGGGCAGAAAATTATGAGAAAGTATGGGGGAGCTGAAAGATACCTAATTAGGCAGATAGGTAGCTATATAGCCAGCTGATATATATATAGAAAAATACAAATATCTATACAAGGACACATACATATATGAGAGGGGCGTACACATGAAATTAGGCATATTACTAGGCCAATAATACAGATAATTGGCAACAATTGAGGAACTCAGTGTATGGTTTAGGTGTCTTATTTTCTTTCCTTTTGACTGCTAAGTCATTGTACTGCTTTTCTTTTCTTAGTGAACAGACAGAGAACGGAATCAGTGGCCAAGCTAATTTGACTCCTTTAGTTATCTTTAAGAAGAATTCTATGAAGAGAAGCTCAAACTAGTATCCAAATTGTAATTTTATATTATTTATGAATTCTAAAATTCTCTGCTTTCTCCTCAACTCTTTGTAAATAACCCTGAACAATTTTCTTCAGGTAATTTTCAAATTGAAAAGATAACATCTGTAATGATGCATATTTTTCTTATATATGTGAAGTGTGTGGATAAAGAGAAGAAAATCCAGATTAAAAGGACAAAAGAGGAAACTAGAATGTTGTAACGAAAAACTCTTAGAAAGAAACTGCTCAAGAAAATAGGCTGTTCCAGTAGAAATCTAACTCTTGTCTATAAATATATTCAATATAACAATATAAACCCAGGAAGGAAATTATTCACCAAAGTTGAGAGAGCTAAGAGTAGCTATTTGTGCATAAGGAAGGAAAGAGTTGGAGTAAATATTAGGGAAAAGGAAATAAGAGGAAGTGCAACTAATAATCGTCTCCTCAAGGGAGGCCTTGAAATCATGGCTGTTTCAGATCCTTAACGTAATAATAACAGTAACAATAAAACTGGTGCAGAGCACCATTTCTTAAGAAGAAAAACCGTAAATAATGACTTAATTAAAACAAGCATACTTTCACTCTTTATGAGGTCATATCTGTTGTTAAACTCCGAGTACTCTAGCTAGCAAATCAAGCCTTCTACATGTCTAGCAATGTGTGTGTAGAAGAGAAGACCCAATACTTCATCATTATCTGGGAGCTCACTGTGCAATCTTGAGAAAACCATGTGTAGAAAATGGTGGCCATGGTTGTGTGGTTCTGATGTTCAATGCAAGGAATGGAGATAACGGGAGTGCTGAAGCTTTTATATTACCACCTGTACTTCTCCTTGCTGAGACTATTTGGCATTGTTTACTTGAATATTACTTCCAAAGACAGGTCTGTGTCCAGCAGCTTTCCTAGCCCACCTCTAGCTGGCACATTGAACACTTTTCCATCAAGTGGCCATGAATACGTAGTTGAGGGCCAGTCCATGCACATAAAGTAAAATTTGTATTGGCTTATTTCCAGCCCAAATGCATCAGGAAAGACGTTTTCCCTCTTTCTGAGGAAAGTTGTTAAGGAAACTCACCTTTGAGTGTATTATTAACTTGAGAGCTATAGAGGAAAGAGATTATTTTTAATCAGACTTTTGACTCTAGAAATCAAGAGAAAGAAAGCAATTGGACTAGGCCAAAGTGGGTAAGATGCTGACAGCAAGGGAAATGGGCAAAGGTGCGTGAATTGCTAAGGTTCCTATTGGCTCCAGTCAAATAAAGAGGTGGCTGTTCCAGGAACAATCAGCTTTGAAACTTTTTCTTCCATACTAGGGTAGTCTTGGTCTGATACTTACAGGACATTCACACTGTGGGAATTCAGGGAAGATATAAGGCATGATCCTGGCCCTAAGAAGTCTGGGAAAAAGTCTGAGAATTTAACACAAACAGGTTTAAAAAAATCTAAATAGTCTACAAAATACCATGAAACCAACTATAATAAAGATTATTCTTCAACATTACATCCACTATACTTTGTAAAAGATTTCCTTCTAACTATGTACTTGTTTTATACTTGATGAGATGAAATATTATATTTATGTAACAAAATATATCAGCCTATGAAAATTCCAAATGAAGGGTGATATCTACTTCTAGAAACCCACTTTTGAAGAAATTAACTATAACTGGGAGTTGCAGTTTGTGAAAGAATTTTATGAGCATTTTTGTACTGAAAATACTAGTTTTATGTGGGCTTTATGAAAGAGACAGGAGAGATAGGATTAGATCCAGAAGACAGGAAGAGTGGGGCTGATTAAGGAGGCAGAAATGTTCCCTGTGGATTTAGTAGAGAATTTTGGATGAAAGAGAGAAAAGATTATTTAGCAGCTGCGTTGAGGACTTTGAGTCAATAGATTAGGAGACAGGAATTTCAGGAAGGTCTGCTGTGTTAAGCAATCTTCATTGCTTAACAACTGTGCTGTTCCTTGAGAAACTTTGCTAAAGATGAACATTAATTTTTCAAAGAAAAAATGCACACAGCACATGGAAAAGTTTAGAAAAATTACATATTATTTTATAAAATTAGCCGACTGCATTATTATGGGAGGTAGAAATAATAAGGAAAAGTGACACCACGGAGGAGATGTACAGCTAGCAAGGCTGACTGGCTAAGGGCACTGGAGGACACTACAAAACCCACTAACAGTAGGACACCAACAAGGAAGGGAACAGAAAAAGGTGATGGAACACCCATTCCTAGGAGAAAGGCTGGATCAGTGGTACAGGAGAAGTTAGAGGACCTAGAACAGGACATTTAATAGTGGAAGCACCAGGGATAAAGCAATAGTCAATGCAAGAGAGAATCTCAGAGTATACTTCAACAGGTGTCTTGAGTTTATTCCTGTCATAGCACTCAAAACATGACTTATGCCTTGTCTTGTGAGTAATGATGGGCTTTTATTTCTTCTAATTATCATGATTCTAAGCAGAGGCATGAAAAGAAGGTAACATTGTGTACATTATAATATTGCTAAATGTAATAACCAGAATCCTCCCTCTTTTAATGAATATATATATATCCTTCCACAAATTACAGAAATAGAACATTTAAGCTAATTAAATGAGTGCTTCATTCTCTCTGTCTGGTTCCACTGGATGCATTCTCTTCACTCTTCTGGAATTTATGGACATGGGGAAAGAAAAACTCCTTAGACAGGATGATTCAAGATAAGATGTAAAACTCAAGCAAGAACAGGTGGTGACTCCCTCTGTTTAATGCTGCCCGAACATAGCACTCTGGCTGATTTGCCCAGACATATACATGTTAAAGCTCTTTCCTTCCATTTCATCACTAACTCTGCCTTGAGGGAAGTTTTGGAAAGACAAACCAGATAGACTGCCCTTTCCTTTTTTTCCCTTCCTGTGTTTTTATAAATGCAACTAAATGAAAGTGGAAACTTCAATTGCAGGGTATAGTTTATTACGTTTTAATTCAAAGTGGATTTGTGACGATTTAGAAAGATAAATGTAGGGCCAGGGATATGGTTCAGCAGGACAAGCACCTTCCTGGCAAGTGCTAGGTCCTGAGTTCGATATCCGGTACATAAAACAGGGAAAGAAATGAAATAAGTGTAGAGCTGTAAGAGAAACACAATTAAAAAATTTGAAGAACAAAGGAAACTGAGATAAGGTATTTTTAAAGAGTCATGGGAATACTATATTTGCACTATGTTCGTCTCTCTAAGGAAGTGAATGTGAAATACAAAATATGGTTTCTATCTTTAAAAATCATACTATTTAGTTGAAAAGATGAGACAAATATATATGAAAGGCACAATGAATGAGTGGTTAGAGTGTTTGGATCTTAGTCTTTTTTTGAGACAGGATCTCCCTATATAGCCCATGCCTTGATCTCACAGTGATCCGCCTGCCTCAGCCTCCTGAGCGCTGAGATTACAGGTGTGTGCCACGTGTGTGGCTGAGGCCTGGTTATAAACTCTGCCTCTTACATTATTTGTAGCTTTGGACAAGTTGTTTAATCTTGCTCTGCTTCTGCTTATTTGTAAACAGAATAATAATACTTCAGTCATATGTTTTATGTGAAGATTAGCTTAGAACATATTAAGCACTTCGCATATCTTTATTGTAATACTCATATGAAGCTAAGAAGAACTAAATCTTTCATTCTTATGATCATATGTGAGTGGGTTGCCGAGAAAAGAGAGAAAGCAGCGTGCATTAGGTTAGCAGGACTGGCTTAATGGTATAGGTGACATTTGAACTACATCTTAGTGGGTGAAATTTTAAGTGAGAAAAGGTGAAAAGTAAATTCATGCCAGTTAAGTAGGCTATAAGTTACAGCATAATGAAGAGCAAGATTAGAGGTCCTTCTGATGAAGGAAAAATTAATAGTCCATAAGAACCTTTCTAGAACTTTAGAAAATCAATACAATACCATGAATATGATCAGTAATATAAGAACAGCTTTAGGTTTCATTTTCTCAATTAGGCATTAACTTTGATATTCTATTTTCTGAAGAATTAAAGCCCTTGTGGGATTATTTTAAACATAGTTTCTGGACTCACAATCTGCACACAGCAAACAGGACTTATCAAAGTGAATGGCTCCTGTGTTAAAACCAGAAAGAAGCACACTTCTTGGTTTTGTTTTTTGAGGATTCTGAAGGCTTTCTACAGCTGCCTTGAAAATTACACCCTTATGTCTACAAAGTACATCAATTATTTTCTTCAGCCACCATGTAATAGGTGGATCAATCTTAAATACACAGTGAGAATTGCAGTGGTTGTATGGATGCATTTCTTCTCTAAACTTGTACAGCAGAATTTGACTAGCAAGTCACTCCCGGTACCAGAAGTTGTGATCTTATCAGTAAGGTGTTCACAAGTACTTCTGATGATGCACAAATTGAAAAAGTGAAAAAAATATTTCTGATTACAATCATACATTTTCAAAAAACAAGGTAACCTCTTTCAGGGAGTTTCTGTTATGGTTACCCTACCTTTTATTTTTTCTATGGTCTTCCCTGGTTGCTATAATAAGTTGAACTATAAGCTTTAACACTTAACTCCATATAATGCGCTAGTGAGCAAGTAATTTCTGAACCACATGAAAATAACTTAACATATGAATCTAATATGAATTTTAGTCACTTTTCTATTGATGTGATTACACAGTTTGACTACAAACCTAGATTTCTAAATCAATAAGGGGCATTTTTTTAAAAAAATGAAGTCATTTAATCTCAAAGATTTTATAGAATTGGGCTGTGTTTTTCTTACTTTTAACACAATGCAGATAACCACGTGCATTTAAATTTGAACCACTAATTCAGTCCAACTGAATTCTTTTGCAACTATACACACACTTGGGTGCACATAGAGAGATAGTATATTTTGTTCAACTCTCCTGACATCTCATTTTGTTGAGTATGAATTGGACTTCCTAGAGGAGTTAGTTAATATCCAAGGACTTTATCTTTTCCCCTAGGGAGCTTTTAAAAACCATTTGTCAAGCCGAGATTTGGAAAAAACTGGTTCAAGGAAAGCAGGGCCAAAAGCCAAGATCAGCAAAGCTAATGTAAGCAGTTAAGGGCCAGTGGGATAGAAAGGAACTAGAGTTCAAGGGAAGGTAGGGTTCATTGACAGGAAGAATGATCTAGAATAACGAGTCAGAAGTTAGGGGATGCAGAGGAACTGAAAATTCAGGCACAGCATGTAGGCTGACTGAGACACAAAACACTATGGTCAAAGGAACTTGGAAATAAAACTAAAAACTCTCTGAGAAACAGAGATCCATTACCCCCTAAGCAATCAACCCTACCTGGAAAATCCTAACAGCTGCTTGAAGAATTAGAACATCAGAGTTAGAAGAATGCTCAGACATTTTCTTAGTTGACCCTATCATTTTTTAAAAATAAGAAACTGTGGGCATATTAGAGGAGTGGAATTGTAAATAATTTGCAATCTAGTAGGCGGTCTTGGGCTATAACTTTGGTGTCCAGACCTCGGTACACTCCATGGCCTGTTTCTGCCTGGCCTAAACCTGCAGTCCTTACGTGGGAGTTAAGAGTGAGAAATCTAGATCTTTAGAAACAGCCATCCAGTTTTTATTCTTGGGGGATGAAAAACAAAAGTAAAGTCTGTGGGCATGTTATATAGTCACACTAGGGGTTCTCTTCATTCACTCTAGAGCAAATTCAATGACAAACACTTGCAAGGTTCATACTATTTGGCAGCTCAGCTATGTAAGTCCTTTGAACTCTAAACAATTTATTTTCTGCTGGACATTACAACACTCACGCCTTGAGCCATTTGTAGACCAAAGCAAACCCATTATTGATACTTTCAACTATAGAAATATTGCTCGTTCTCATCTTAGTTTAAACGATGATGCTGTGTGATTTCCATCTACTACAGACAAATTAACTGTGGGGATGTTCCCCCAACCTGCAGAAAACTTCCTAGCATCGCACACACAGTGAAACAAGAAATACTAGAAAGTTTGCAGTGTTTATATATCTTTGTGCTATCTATGTCTATGTCTCTCTCTCTCTCTCTGTCTTTCTCTTTCTCTGTCTCTGTGTCTCTCTCCTCATCTCCTTCCCTTTTTCCTTACCCCCCATTTTAGTTCAAAAATACTAAAGCATTTTCTCTAATATTTCTTAATTCCTAGATCAGTTAACTCTGGTACTCACTTTCTTCTCTCACAAAGTCTCAGTGTTTTCTGGGCCGAAAACATTACTTTTCAGCACTTTCCCCCTTCTAGGACAACCAAGTCATGTCTTCTGGTCTTCTCAAATTTTCATCTCCCTTTGGATTGTATTAGAAGAAATACATTTTTTTCTTCCCGCTTTTAGATTCATAAAAACTTTCAGCTATAATTTAAAATTTACCTCACTAACTATATGATTTAATTGATAAAAAGATTAAAAAGCAACATAAATTCACTCTGGAATGTGTAAGCTGTTTCTCTTGCCCTGATATATACAGATGAAAAGGCACCATTATCTTTGAAAGATTGAACAATGCAGTACATACTAAAACATATGAGTTGTTTTTTCAGAATTGAAGCTCTCTCAAACTTTGATCTCAGAAAAGCTTCTAGTTTCTTTCTGAGTCTGTTGCCAAACGTCAGTAATCCATTCGGTTAATTTGAGGTTGTTTCAGAGAAAGCAAAGACACTTGCATTTCTGCCAGTTCAGTTTTGCCTGCAAGTGGGTGCATCACATATTGGATGACTGGTAGGAAAGCTAGTATTAGTAGTGGAGAGCCCATGCAAATAAAAGAAATAAAAGTTCAATGTGATGTTGTCTCTCTCTCTCTTTCTCTCTGTCTCTGTCTCTGACTCTGACTCTGACTCTGTCTCTCTCTGTCTCTCTGTCTCTGTCTCTGACTCTGACTCTGACTCTGACTCTGACTCTGTCTCTCTCTGTCTCTCTGTCTCTCTGTCTTTTTCTCCCCCACTCTCTCTTCCCTGGTGATTGAACCCAGGGCCTTGTGCTTGCTACACAAGTGCTTAACTGCTGATGTATACACCGAACCAGCTTTTCCCCTCTAATGCAATGGCCTGATGGCATGAACTGTAAGATACACTCATAATAGGGCATTCCCTGTATGCTAATTTTAACTCCATCATTTCTTTCCCAATCAGGAAAACCATAACAGATAAAATATATACAAGATTGCAGGGGGCTGGGGATATAGCTCAGTGCAATAAGCGCTTGCCTAGCAAGCGCAGGGTCCTGAGTTCAATCCCCAGTACCGAAAAAAAAAAAAAACAAGATTGCAATTAATATAAAAATGATCTCATCTTTTCTGTAATGTATAAGGAGTGATTTAGAAACTTCAATGCATTGTTAGCATTCAACTTCTTAAAATAAGATTCACAAAAGAAAGCAACATGGCCCCATGTTTTGTGTGTTCTAACACTGACCTACTAGACTAGGGCATGTAATTCAGGGTACCTTCGCAAGTACAGATAAGATATGTGCTCTAATTGTGGATTATCTTTTTAAGAAAGGGATAAGCCTCTGAAAGTTGCAGCTACAAAATTAAGTACATAAACAACAGCATGAAAGAGAATAGCCTTTACACCAGCACCATAACTGCATACCCCTCTTTCATTTCATCTTGTAAAGGCCAAATCTAGGTCTGAACTCAGGGAACAGGGGAGAATCTCTGTGCTAGCAATAACGAGAATAGAAACTCAATGCTTAAGCTCCTGATGAGAATGGAGAAAATAGATCATATTATTAAACTAAAGGTACACACTTTATAGATTTCTGCAGGGAACCTTCAGACACCATTATTGTGGTAGATTGAATTGGTATGATAAAGAGTCCACTCTTGTTCTACCCATAGAATAATTCTGGTCAAAGTAGAATAAAGAGTTGCTAGGCCTATCCCAGATTGAAGGCAAGTAAGGGAAATTCCAAGCTGTGGAAATGAAAAGGAGACTCAAGCTGAGGAAGTAGTATAAACCCAAGCTGAATTTCTCCTGAGGTTGGTAGAACCAGATATGAACCTTAATGGTCTAAGGGCCTGAGCGCACGAAATATGTAAATTGCGGAAGAGAAATTAGACCTTACCAAAAAAAACTAGAGGGCCAGGTAGCCAATCATGCCTAATAATATATGAACCCAGACTAGAAAACTCTGCTCATTGGCCCAGGAAGACAGTAAATTTCTCCAGTTCAGGGCCATAGCTATACATGAAAAGAGGTAGTTAAGAGAAAATGCAATTTTAAACATGTACCAAGCATGGGTGTGAACTTTAAATTCACATATGACAAATGTGGCACAAACTTATAAGGTAAGAAATTAGCAGGAAAATTTGTTTCAAATCATTAAAACTTCTAGGTCCTTGGCAGTGGCAACCTTGGGACTACTCTGAGAGAATTCCTCTATAATGCTCAGCACCCAGAAATCACACAGAGAAAAAAATCCCAGCTATATATGAAAATACAGTAATTCATTACAAAGCTCAGTAGAAAATTAATCATCATAAAGGTGTTTCCCCAGATAGAAATGGGAAAAATTGCATCTTAAAAGTAAAGATAATAGGAAAATTTAAGAAATGTTTGAAAATTTGAAATTGTATAAGGAGAACAAAGAAGGGAAAAAAACTCACTGGCAAAAAAGATATTGATGTTTCACTATGGCCTTTGTATAAATCTGTAGCCCATTGAGGGGCAAGGCTACTTTGGAGCTTAAATTGTTACTTTGGGAAGTTCTTAGAAAATCTTTATAGAAGAAATGATTATGATGTGTCCAAAGTAAAATAGATTTAATCTTTTTTCCTTTAACTGCATTTCTTTCATATCAGATAATTTAGTCTCAGGTTCTTTCAACATTCGCCTAAGAGCAATCCTTGGGGTTAGAAATGCAAAAAAGAATCTGTTACTTAATTTATCAAAAGAAATATTCATATAAATAAAGAGTGAAGTTCTGAAATGCATCTCGTGTTTTATTTTGACCCTCCTAATTAATGTCAATGAAAATATTGAACAATACACATATCCAAACTATACTAGATTTTCATCTGAAAACTTAAGTTGCACAAAAGTAAATGAAAATATTCTGAGCACATATTGAGTACTTATAACAAATGCATTAAAATTTATTACTATTCATAAATTACGTGGTACATATGCTTTGTATCAAAAATTTTTAGTAAACTTATATGTGTTATATGTATATTATTTCTACAAAACTGGTTATTATATACCAGCACATTACTGATGTCTTTGTTGTTTCGAAATTGTGGAAGTTATAAGCTGTGGCTATTATACATCTCCAACTCCTTCTCCTTTCTGAATGCCATCTACAATATCCACAAGTACATAGTGAGACACACAAAATCTATGACCACTATTACGATTACAACTTCTGCTGTCTTTTGTTGTTATTACCTCATAATCTACTTTTTAAAAGTTTGGGATCCAACACGCAAGAAAACTTGATGGAACATAGGCACCACTAATTTCTTTTCT
>PVLD010035618.1:0-11661 GCA_004027595.1 Dinomys branickii | reverse complement strand
AAAAAAAAAAAAAAATAATAACTAGGAAGATAGATGTGATGATCACAGGGAGGATGGTTCACAATGAAAGGCTGAATAGCGGGTACCCAGAGGCAATTGTTCTGTTCTAATCAGGACTGAGGAGGAATAGAGGATGCGAGATTCCAGCAAAGAGGAACTGCAAGCTATGGAGAGAAACAGGGAAAGGGGCAGTGAGAGAAGGGAAACATTTAAATTGGCACTGAAATACTGGGTGGGGACTGAGGGACTGTAAACAGAAACTGCAGTAGGGAGAAGGTGACTCTTTCAGAGAGTGATTCTGGGTCTGAAGTAACCCAGGACCTACAGAGGCGAAGTCCCACAGGCCGGTGGGACGGGGACCTGGTGCTGGAAATGCAGATCGCACCCAGGCTGGGGATATCCACAGTGGAAGATGTACTAAAAGACAGATAGATGATGGTACCTTGGGAGGAGCACACAGAAAGGACTGCACCACAGGGGAGCAAAAAGAAGAAAATAAGGACACCAGGAATGAGAAGGAAGGAGGGCCCAAAGGGTAAAAGGTCAATGGTATCAAATTCAGTGTCAAAGATGGAGCTGAAGGAAAGGCTGCTGGATGTGGCCTCTGGAGGACCTTGGTGACCTTGAAAAGAGTAACTTCCGAGCTGAGAGGGGGCGGGGACACGGCCGGATGTGAAGGAGAGGTGGGCGAGAGGAAGTGGAGGTGGGAGGCGCAGCCCTTTCTCCAGAGAATTTGACTGCGTAAGGAGGGAGGGGGCCGCTGGGTAGCGAGGCGGGGAGGGCTGTGACCCGTGTTTACAGGTTGGGCGGGCTGTCTCTCCTCTCACATCCACCCCTACAGTCCCCTCTTCTTTCTGCTCTGTGCCCATCACTCACTCTGACGGGAGAGCAACCTCCAGGGTTTTCTGCCTCCGTTTCTCTGCATTGTTTCCTTGATGCTACGAAGGCCAAGTGTCTTGCCTGCGCTTTTCTCATCGTGTCTCTGCCATGGGCGGGGAGAGAATTAAATTCCTTGCTTCATCCCCGCTATGTGATTTTCCATGCAGGGGCCTCAATCTCCTTTCAGGTCGGCTTCCAAGCCCCCACCAGCCCCATCCTCCTGGGCCTGGGGATGGTCCACACTTTTATGTCCCCTGCCTTTCCTCCGGGCCTTCCACCTGGGCAGACTCCTGCTCCCTGCCTCCCTGCCTGCCTGCCTGCGGAACCTCTCTGTGAAGTCATTCCTTCCAGATCTGCATTCTTTAATTCTCACACATTTCCTTTCTTGCATTTCCTATATTGGAAATGCAGCTTCCAGAATTGATTTCTTTTATAAGACATATTATTTTATTTCTTCCGCAGGCAAGCATTTCCCCTTGGTGGTAGGGCATGTTCCTGGCAAAGCCCTGAGCCCTGCTTCCTTAAGCCAGAGTGCACACTTGTATCCAAGTCCCACGCAGGCTAGAGCAGGCCAGGCTATTGGCAAACATCCTCTGCACTGTGAAGAATTCAGACCCACCAACTTTCCTGTTGCCTTAAACACGTTTTTCAGTAACAAGTAAACAGAACTTATATTCTCTTTCTCTCCATGTATGTGTAACACACACAGCCTCCTGCTTCTCCCTGAGGTCTTGGAGAAGTGTAGACATGGGGAGAGCATGGAGAGATAGAATTCGTTGCATGAACAGACCACCTCCTCTGCAGACCCCTCCTCTGACTACAGACAGACACCCCATTGGCAGTGCCTCCTGCAAGTCTAGGAGCTGAGGGCACTGTCAGGGCCTCAGGGTGGACTCTGGCGTTGTTTAATTCCAGCCTTATCATAGGCTGCCTGGCATTGTTCAATAATTGCTCAGGTGTGAACATCTTTTCACTCCAGCAAGAGTCAACAGCAACAAACTGTAGTGACTGTATCTACCAACTCTGTTGCCAGGTGCTTCACATATTGGTCATATGTAAAACTCACAGAAGTTCTGCGTCGCATCTCGCACTCTCCTCATTAGTTTTCCAATGGGAACCTCAGTTGCAGAGACTGGAGGAAGTTCATGTGGCTGCTGTAGGTCAAAGTCAAAATTTGTACCAACATTAGCAGAGCTCTCTTCTGCTTTATCATAGCCTTCTCAGGGCTGGGCTGGACCCTCTCAGTCCCTCCTACCTTGGTGGCAGTGCTTCCTCCTGTGGCCCATAGAAGCCTCACTACACCCTCAGAATTAAGTCAAAAGTGGGCGCGCCTTCCTGGCTGCCATGTACAGTTCCTGCCGATGCCCAGTGCCACCCTGAACCCCACAGGCGCATAGGCAGAGCTATAAATATGTGCTGCATCGCTGTCCTTGCCAAGAGCAAACAACATCAGCTCTTCCCCCAGAGAAGCTGATAAATGAGAGACGCTGCCCAAATAAAGCCAAGCCCTGCCTTTGGCCATGGCTGGGTGACTGCAGCTGAATTGTTAAAAGGGTGGGAATTCTTAGTGGCCTTTGTCATAGAAGAAGCTGAGGGCCAGGACTGATTTCCACTGGCCCAGTAGAACTAGTGCAGGCCTGGCTACTGGGAAGGAGGTGCTCCCAAAACACAGACCTCCAAACAACCCCAGTGGCAGGCTGGAACAGATGCCTCTCAAACCTTCCTTCCACTCGCAGTGGTCCAGTGCCATCCTTCTGCCCACCTGTGGAACAGATGCATGAAATCCTTCAATATTTAAACAAAACTTTCCAGAGATCTTCTGAGTGATCTAATGAGGCTGCACATACTATGTACTTTCTGCCCAGAGAAATGAGCCAGGATTCAGAGAGGTGATTACCTAGTGACACACAGCAAGTAAGAGGCTGAACGTGGGTACAAACATGGGCCTCCTGGCTTCAGGGCTGGACTCCTGCTGTTTTCTACAGCTGCTTGTCTTGGCAGAAGTTTCAAAACTCATCAGGATAATGTACCCATCTTCCTGCTCTCCTGTCTTCTCAGGGAAAGGGTGCCCAAAACTAGATTGTCCCCAGGAGAATCATAAAGTGAATCTACAAACTATGTAGAAAGCACTGAAAAGCAGTGCTTGAGAGGCAGTTTGATGCTTCCATAAAGCTACCAAGAGTATTAGTCATGTTCCTATGTTTTGCAGCAAAGAATAGCTACCACCTAAGCCAGAGCTGAAGCTGCAGGGACCACTTATAAGACAGGGGTCCTTACAGCTTTACAGAGTGTATCACAGAGCCATACACTTACACAGTGTATCACAGAGCCATATACTTTACGGACTATATCACAGACCTCGGGAGCCCTGTGTAAACTTTAGGTGGTATGTAAATATTCCTACTTTGCATATATTCATAAAAGCAATAAAATCAATATTAGTCTTCAAAGTTACTCTTAATACTGATAGGCACCTGATCAGTGCTTTGTATATGCTAACACTGGCAGCTTGGCCTGGTTCTACCTTCTGGGGGATTCAGATTTAAGAGGCTTAAGGGAGCCTTGATGGCCAGGGAAAGCATTCTTTCAAGTGCCATGCTGTCTGACACCAGAAGACATGGGAGAACTTTGGGATCTATGACCAGAACAGAGCTGGCACCCTTATGACTCATTCTGCTCCCTTCACAGCTCAGGAACCTCCTACCTCATCCACAGAACCTCCAGCTTCTTGTCTCCTTCTCAGGTGCCCTAGCCCTGGGGTGAGTTGAAGAGGGTTGTTGAGAAGGATGCAGCAGGCTTGAGCATTCAGCGTTAGGGAGGATTCTGCCCAAGGACACCTCCTTCCTATGAGAATAGCTTTCCATTTCTTTTCTCTGTTGGGTAAAGGAAGGACTTTCCTTATTCATTCATTCATTCATTCATTCATTTGACTTGCACTTACTCTTTCTTGAGTTGGGTCTGCAAGGTACCAGGAATTGTCCTGGATGTTGAGACTGCATCAGTGAATCGAGGAGACAAAGCCCCTCCCCTTGTGGGACTTCCATTCTGGTGGGTGTGTCCCTGGTGGGGTGTTGCACATCTGGACACCGAGATAAGTATGAGATGCTCAGTGAATTAGGTGATGCTGAGTGCCCTGTGGTGGAGGAGCTGCAGGCTAACAGAAGAAGGGGGCAATTTTAATTAGCAGCAGTTAGGGTAGGCCTTCCAAGAGGATGAGATTTCAGTAAAAGCTTGTAGAATGTGGGGGATAAACTTTGTAGGTGTGGTCAGTGAGACTATTACAGGCTGAGGGGACAGGGGCGCCAAGTTCTTAAGTAGTCAGTACCCTGGCATGTTTCAGCAATGGTATGAAGGTTGGTATGGTGGACTGGGGTGGACAGAGATGAGGCAAGAGAGGTCAGAGGTCTTGGAGTAAGCAACCTCTCTTGGCCTTGTGGATCGCTGTCAGGACCTTAACTTTTATCTTGGGAAAATGAGGTGTCACTGGAGGTGAGCTCCTGACTGATCTCTGTTTTGACAGCACCACGTAGTGGGCTGCATTGCTGAAAAGCAATGGTAGATGAAGGGATCTCATTAGACATTTACTCCAGGAGAGAAGCCATGGGGACTTTGACGAGGGAGGTGGCAGTGGAGTGCTGAGGCGTATCAGTACCTGGGAATGCCATGCCAGATTGGATGTGAAGTGTAAGAAAAACAGAAAGATCGAGGTAATTCCAAGGCTTTCATTCTGAGCAACTGGAAAGAAGGAAGCACCATGCCTGCAAAAAGGAAGACAGTATAGGAGGTCAAAGAGGAAGAACAGAAGTTCTATGTTGGACTCCAGCTTTAAGGGGTAATAAAGAGCAAAGAGACGATTCAAGGCCTGACCACTCCTGAGCTAGGTGACCCTAGGAGAGTCACTTCCGCTGTCAGCTCCCTCATCTTTCCATTTGCAAAAGAACAACAGAACATTACAGTGCTTGATGGTACATGGAGATTAGCATGGCATCTGGCACAAGCCTGGACTGAACAAATAGTGGTTCTGGCCATGATCCATAGCAGGACCAGGCACAGCTAAAGAGCAGCAATCAACATTTTCCAGGCTCTAAAAGGCAGAGTCTATGCATGATGGGCAGATGCCTCCTTTGAAGTCCTTAAAGGTCAGCGCTTTGCCAGCTGCCTGCTAAGCACAAAAGACAGCATGATTTTCTCCATCATTGCTCTTTGTTTTTTCCTTGTCTACTCTAACAAATGGCCAGAGGCTGATTCCCTGCTTTGCTGGGACAATCCCTGGGGACTCCCTTGCTGCTGGCAGACTAGAAGGTCCCTGTACAGAAGGGAACCCTCCTGCCACTGCCATGGGCTCTCCTAGGAGACCAGCTGTGGGAAGAAGCTGGAGCTCACAGTCTAGTATTTCAGCCCCAGTGAAATGGTTAACTACCCTTAGTTGACCATGTGGCCTTGGTAAAGTGATTTTTCTTCTTGTTTTTCTCCTCTCCTGATTGGAATAAAGCAACAGCTCTTCCAGGTGTGAATCATACCCTGGGGCACAGCTCTGAATTCTGATCCATCTTTTCCTACCTGTGTGGTCTTGCACAAATAACTTAAAACCCTAATGCCTCAGTTTCTGCATTTTAACATGGACAGTATAATAATATATACTGTAGCGTGACTGTGACAATCCAGTGGGATAAAAATATTTAAAGCAGAGTGGCATATGTATAGTAAGTTTCTTAAAAAATATTGGCTAATATACTTGCATAAGAAATACTTGAGAGTGCCTCTACATGCTGTTCCATGTACTTTAAATAAATGACTTAATTTTAGTAGGTTTGCCTTGAATTTAGGGAATTCCTGAGTGATTCTTATATCAGAGTCCCATCTTTTCTATGTTAGCATATAGGAAAAAGTATATACACCCAAACAATTAAGCGTTTGTTTTAGAAGTGGAAACTTGCTTGGCACAAATGATCTCAGGGAAAATTTGCAGTTAATTCTTTAACCAGTGAAAACCATCTCCATATTGTCCCACTTTTTACACTGAGGTTATTTTTTTAAGGTAAGTTTCCTTAGTTCAAAGCTCAGAGTCTGTGGTCTGTCTCTGTACACTGCACTTGCCGTGAAGTCAGGCTACATAACTCCAGGAAGTCAGGGTGAGCTGATGTTTGTAAATGACACATGTTTGGGTGAGCATAGAAAACGTGGGCATGTGTCAAAATGGATTTGTAAAAAGTCAAAAGAAACTGATATTTGTGGTGCCAAGAACACTCTAAAGCAGTAGCAGTCAACATGTATCATAAAATAGCCTTCACAGGTTGCCAGCTATGTGTCTTGGGGCCTGATTAATGGATGGCCTGGACAGATGTCTATGGCATGCTCCCCATAGGAGGCTGCTGACACAGCTGCCCTTCTGATCATTCAATTTATTCCTCAGCTACTGAATTTCTAGCTTATATCAGGTCCACCCATGGGCTCCTGTTAAATGTGTGTGTTACTGCAGGTTGTTTTGCCCATGTAGAACTTGGCTCTTCTTCCAAGCACTCCCACTTATTAGCTATGTATGGGGCCAGTTGGTTACATGGCCTGTTCCCTCTGAACTGGCATTTCCCCATATATAGACTCTTGTTCTTCAAGACTGTCAGGAGGGTGATGGATGAGTTTTGTACAGAGTCATGCGACAATACTGAAAAGTATTGCTGCCCTGACCTTGCAGATGCCATTCTGTCTTTCTGCATTTAGACTGCTGGTCTGAGATAGAATAGTCAATAGCTTTCTGTCACCTGGAGCATAAAGAAGATCGATGAGCAGCAAGAAGCTAGGGCTAGTATTCGCTGCTTTTATCAAACTCCCTATTCAGCTTGATGCTTTCTTGTGTAACACAGGCCACCGGGGACATTCAGAAAGGAAAGCAGACACTCACCCACCACTTAACTTCGCGGTCACACTTAGCAGTTCCCACTGTGACTGAGCGAATGTGGCACTGTGTCCTGATTCAGTCCCTACCACTCACTCACATAGCCTTGAGCAAATTATTTTTCTTTGTTTGAATTGAAATTTTCTCCTCTATAAAACAAGGGATTGCCTTAAAAATCTCCAAGGTCACTTACTAGCTGAAATGTCCCATTGTTGACTTGTACAGTTCTATCATCTGACTGATAAACAGAATCTTTAGCCCATGTAACTCAGATGAATCCAACACATATGTTTGTTAAGTGAAATAACAAAATCCATTTATGTTGTTTCATCTCCCAGATCTGCACACCTTAAGTATTTCTGGATGCTTTTTAAGAGAAAGAAACCCGAAAGTGGATTGTTCCCTCAGCCACAAGGAAACTGGCACCTCTCCGGGCCTTCTGGTTACCATGACCTCCCTCCAAGAAGGATTTTAGCTCTGACAAAGGAGTGGGAAAGCTGAGGGAGTTGGTAAGTCAGGACCCAAACATTTACAGGAGGAGCCATGGAAAACCACTCATTGTGTCTTGGATGCCTCTCCAGCAAGTTCTGGGTGTTGAGTGAGGCAATAGAGATCTCCTCGCAGGAGAGTAAAATGTGAGAGGAGAGGAGGGCCCTTGCTTTCAACAGCTCTATGCTTTTATTTTACTGAGGCCCAGAGAGGGGAAGTGACTTGCCTAAGGCAATCCAGTGACTGAGTGCTTTCTTGGAACTCTGTCTTCCTGCTTCTACTTCTTCTTTCCCTGCAGCTATTTCCCAAGAGTACATGGTTTCTCTCTCTTTGAAAAGGAGAAGCAGAAGCTGGAGACATTCAGTATAGTGTCACATTGCCTTTGTTGTCATTAGCAGATAGATTTCTCTGCCTGGCTTCTTTCCATCACAAAGTGGAGGCCAACTGGCATGTGTCTGCACTTACGTAATTCTGAAAGCCTTCATCATAATAGCCTGGTTCAGTTTTTTGATTCGGATCTCCAAACATGTTTGAGGCCTATGAAACACAACATGAGTTCACCAGTTCCACAGTGTGGCACTGGGGATCTCAACTTGGTGACTATGGCGGGTGGTTCTTACCTAGATCCAAGAGTTACAGTGTGTGATTCTGCATCAGCTGGGGAATAATTGAAGACTTTCAATTCCTAAAAGCACATGTTCACTTCTGAAGGCAATCATGCCAAGCTACTGTGGATGGTTCTCCTAGCAGTGGAAGTGAGATAAGCCATGTAGGTACCCTGAGAAGGAGAGAGGTTTTGGATTCAGGAGTTTCCAGAACAACAGAACTGTCTGGTGCTGCAACAAGCCCTGGAGAGAAGGCTGATAGGAAGGTTAGGTTCACAGTAACGGCCTCCTTGACGGTGTCCTCACACTCATCTGCTTACCCTCAGCCATGTGAGACAGAGTGTGCCAGGTTTGAGGGCACCAACCTACATAAGATTCTACCATTATATGGTGCATATGTAACTGGGATGACAAACACATTTTTAAAACTTACATTCAGTGTGATGAATGTCCTCCCTAAATATAGCTATAATAAAATAACACAAGAACACAGAAGGGAGAAAATAATTCTTTGGAGAACTTTTCTCTAATATGGGCATAGAAGAACTGTGGTAAATATTGGCGGATTGATTTATACATGCTTACTAGTGCATTTGGGAAGAAGCAAGAGGAAAAAGCAGAGCCTAAGCCTGTTATTCTCTTTCATGTACTCATTCAGCAGTCATTGTGCACAAAGACTATATAGTAAGCCACTGCTAGGCGCAGAGGACTCAAAGACAAGTGAGCGATGTCTCTTCCTAATTCTGCTCAAAGGACCGACTGTGTGGGCCAGCTACAGGGTGTCCATAGTGGGTCTTGGCCAATCCCATGAGATGGTGTCCAGAGAACCCACCTAAGTAGAGTGCAAGTCCTACTACTCGAATGATGTTTCTTCTCTGATTTGCTTTGATGCCAATCTGTGCACAGTCTGGTCTGAAGTTGTGGACCAGACCTAATGAGTCCTACAGTCATTCCTGGCTCCTGACCTCACCAGTTTCTCATTCCGCCTCTCTCATGCTAAGCCTGGGCATCTGTGCCATGCATATCCCACATCTCAGGGCAGACTGCAGGGCCTCCCTATGCTATGTGATAAGTGCTGTCTTAGAGCCAGAAGAATCTCCACACGTGGCTGGGATGGTGACGACATTTCTCATCCCTTATCATCTCCAGCACAGTAGGTGTGGCTACCTTGAGCATTGCATTATGAAACTGGGTGGCAGGGAGAGGTCCTAGGAGGGCTGTTGCATTCTGTTTGAGGTCACATGGAGCAGAAGTGGTTTTCTAGAACTGCTAGCTTACTGTGAGTCATTAAAGCTAAATGGTATAAATCGAATGGGCTGCTAGGATATATGATATCCTTTAGGATATTATAATAAAAAATAATACTACTTTCCCATTGTGTGACTGACTCCCAAGGGCTAACATTGGGACAGTGGGTCCCTCTTAACCTAACACATACACAAAGCAATTCCTCCATTGCAGAGGGGAAACAGTGGGCCTTTTATCACTCACATTACACTTTATCTCCTGGAATCTTCTTTCTTAGTGTAGCGTGTGTGCTTGCTGCAGAGTCAGTTTACTTATTTACTCTTCTTCCAAGCTGCAGCTTGGGCCCAGAGAGAGTAACAAAAGGAGGCTTCAGACCTCCCTCTTCCACCAGAACACTTAATTAGAACATGCCAGCCTCCTCTAAGATGTGGTTTTGAGGTATGAGCTCCTCAGACAGTGAGTTAATGATGAGGGGGGATTTCTGCCTTTCCAGCCGGCTGGTCCAGGGACTCATCAGCAGGGTATGACTAAAGAAGTCAATGACTTTCCTGATCTTCTTAGTGTAATAATTTAAAGCAAATTCTGCACATGCCAGATGGACCAGGACTCCAATAAGACCTTAGCAAGAGTAAAATAAGTTCATTTATTTGTATAGTATTTTACAACTCATAAAGAAGTTTCTTTGATTATCTTTTCTGAGCCATGGAAACCCCAGACATAAAATGTTATTATGCTCATTTTACAGAAGAAACATAAGTTTCCATGATTTTCCAGTCCCTACATCCTCACTTAGTCACTAACCATGGTTTAGCCTATGTCCTCTGGCTTGAAAAGATCCTTTTATTCTATATCAGGTGCATTCCTAGACCAAATGGAATTAGATTTTGGACTGTTCTCTCCTCAGGATTGTATGTACATCTCTTCCATAGCACCAACAAACAGAAGCTGCCAGAAATGCCTGATCATTGTTTTGAAAGAGATGAAGAGGAAAAGCAAATGAAAGTCTGAATGTGTGGAAAAGTTGCCAGAAGTGCTATTTTGCCCTTTGGAACATTTGTATAGTGTTAGAAATTGCTGTCTCTTGGATGACTGTGCTAGTAGATTGCTAGATGCAGGAGGAGAGAGAATGAGGTTCAGATTCTCATCCAGTATAGAGGAATCATAAGTGTTTTGAAAGGATTTTCATGGCATTACCTCTCAGCCATGGTCAGTTGTCTCCTGATGCCATCTACCTCCATCAAGCCAGGTTTCCTGGCTGTTTAAGGCCACCATCATTTCTGAGTACTCAGGCATAAAAAACTTGACAATGGATAAAGGATAAAAAGATAAAAGCAATACAGAAATCACTAAAATTAAATAGTTAGCAAATGATGGATAATCCTTTTGTAGTAGTAATAAATGGGGAGCCATGATACATTTTATCATTTGAAGATAAAATAAGGTGTGCACTAAGAGTTCAAACATTAATAAGCAAAAAATGAATAGAAACAGGTGTGATTTCTCAAGCTCAGCACCGGGGACATTTGGTGCCAGAACACTCTGCTGTGAACCCTGCCTGGGCCTTGTGGGATGTGTGGCAGCACTCAGGCTGTGCTCACGAGAGGCAAACACCACCCTTATCATGCCCTACACTTTGTGACAACAAAGAGCTTGTCTAGACTTTTCTTTGGGGGAAAAATGTCCTCCACTGAGAAATGCCAGAATACAAAACACCAAATCAGAAAGAAGAGTTTTAGAGCTTATAGTAAAGCTTTGGTTTACCTTAACTAAACATACAAACCTATCAAAAGCCTCGAGAGCACACTTAGGGAGTCCTTGTCCATTGCAGGTGCCTCAATATCCCTTCACAAGGTGAAAAGGCACAGTCCCTCTAGGAGATATGAATGACTGAAGCTGGAAGCTTTGGGGCATTTTATTTCCTGACTCCCCTTGCTCTGGATTCATGTCAGCAACCAACCTTCTCATGATCCCTTGTTGCTCCAAATCCCTTCTGTACAGAAAAGGCAAAGAGGCTAAGAAAGAAAAATCGGTCTGGGGATATAGCTAAGCAGCACATCACCTGCCTGGCAAGCACAAGGTCCTGAGTTCGATTCCCAGTACCAAAAGAGCGAGAGAAAGAGAGAGAGAGAGAGAGAGAGAGAGAGAGAGAGAGAGAGAGAGAGAGAGAGAGAGAGAGAGAGAGAGATCCAACTTAGAAAAGTAGAATTTAAATCAACTTTGACAGGGGACACCATTTCAGAGAAATAGAAACTTAACTTAGAGAAACAGAACTTGTCTGAACTTATCTGAACTTAGCAGGCAAACTTTCTGTGCAATCACCCTTACCCATGTCCCCTAAACTTCAAGCATTCCTAGTTAGAAGTAAACTCCTAGATTGCCAGAGGTAATAAACCTTCACTTTACACTTTCTTGCCACTGATTGTCTTGTTGATTTTGCCATGGGTCTTCTTTCACCTAACAAGTTATAGGAAAATGGATGTGTCTTTTTTTTTTTTATTTTAGAAACATAAAAGTACAAAAACATATTGACAAACAGACACCCATTAT
>PVLD010035617.1:0-11654 GCA_004027595.1 Dinomys branickii | reverse complement strand
GATGCTGGCGAGGCTGTGGAGAAATAGGGACTCTATTACACTGCTGGTGGGAATGCAGACTGGTGCAACCACTGTGGAGAGCCGTTTGGAGATTTCTCAGCAAACTAGGTCTAGAGGTTCCATTCAAACCAGCTATTCCCCTTCTGGGTATTTTCCCAGAAGATCTGAAAACATCATATCACTCTGATATATGTGCACCTATGTTTATAGCAGCACAATTTGTAATAGCTAAAATGTGGAAGCAACCCAAGTGCCCATCCACAAAAGACTGGATTAAAAAATTGTGGCACTTTTATATAATGGAATATTATTCAGCTATAAAGAAAGACAGTTTTGGGGACTTTGTAGGCAAGTGGTCAAAACTGGAGTCCATACTCATAAGTGAAATAAATCAGCGGTACCTGTGCAGGCAATGTATTGTATCACTGGTATAAGAACCTGAGCGTGGGAATATAAACTAAGAGATATGAAGGAAATCTGTTCTAAAACAAAGAACAGATGGGACGAGGGAAAGGAGAAAAGAAAGAGACAAAAATGTATGTATGTATATATGAATATACATATATGCAGGAGGGCTAACATGGTTCTAGTATTGTATTATATCACTTAATGCTGAGGAATAATCGATGACGGGTTATTTGATCAATCTTGTATGTCTGTATGTGTTATCCTGGACACACACTTCGAAGATATCAATATGCAAAGCAGCAACTATTGGTGTTTTTTTTGTTGTTGTTGTTGTTATTGTTGTTGTTTGCCTGTTTTGTTTTTTGTCTTTGGATTTTTGGTTTTTGTGTTTTTTCTGTTGTTGAGAGGATTAATTGTCTGACTAATTTTGCATGTCTGTATATGGGTTCATATATTTACACTTCGAAGATATCAATGGATAAAGCAATAACCACTGTTCAGACCATGTCACTTTGTCTATAGATTAGTTATGATTGTACTATTTTTTATGCTAATTGGTGTCTGTTAATATGTTTTTGTACTTTTATTTTTTTTAAAATAAAAAATATATTTGTAGATTCCAAAAAAAAAAAAAAAAAAACAATCCATCCTGAGAAGAGCAGACAATGGCTGCCTGAAGTTACAATAACCTTGGTACGTATGATTAGTCACACGTTCAGATCCTTCTGCATTTAAAATAAGACAAGATTTTCCATATGTCACTTAATATATTTTGAAAAAAGTTGAGTTTGGAAAAGGAGAATTTTTATGTATGTGATCACCACATAGGCTGTGACCACCTGCGAGACAGAGGACGCATAGGGCTGCCCAAAGGAGTGTTTTGAAGCAGAGGAAATGTTCTGCATAAGCACGGTCCCATCCATCATCTGCAAACTCCACATAACCCCTGAACACGTGAAAGATGCTCACTGAAGCTGAGGAGTGGATATTTTAGCTCTATTTAATGTTAATTAATTTAAATTTAAATAGTTGTATGTGGCTGCTGCCCACTATATTGGGCAGTGATAAAGGTCTTTTCATCTGATTCTATTATTCAGGAGTCTGTAGCTATAAAAGGAAAAAGTCACCTCCTGAAATAATTCACCTCAGTGTTTTATTAGTGTAAATGTGAAGTTTTGGGTTAACAACCTGTGATATAGCATGGACTGCAGATTTTGCAATGTAACTGAGGAGGCGGAATGAAAATATGCTCACTGTAGTGAACACACTACTACATAGCTGCTCGAGTTCTTTGGGTGCCCCCTTATGAAATTAGATAAACACGTCATAAATGACATGGAATGTGTAATACATTATAGATGTAGACAATATCATATAATGGCACTTTCAACAAGTTTTCGAAGGACATAAATCCTTTTGTCACAGGACTGGTTTCCAGATTAAAAGCTGTTTTTCTTCCATTTGGGAGATATACTGAGCATCTGCATACTAAAATGCTTGATCTCGTATGTGATAGTGGAACTTGAATAATGTTCTCTAAACAGTTTGTAGATGTATTTGAACAAAATAGCCTTTTCCAACAAAACGTGAATTAACTAGTCCACAACTAGTGGTCTGTGGACTACAGTGTGAGGAACACTATCACAGAAAGCTCCAACCATTTTCAACAATAATTATAAGATTCATCATAGTACTCTTTCACATTTCATTGATATAAATTGTGGTGCTAATTCTATTTTCCCACCTTTGTAAGTTGCCTGACAAAAGATATTTCTTCACATATATGGTAAAAATGAATTCCAATAATGATCATCTTTTATGTATTTTTCTTTGAAAAGGTATTGTTCTTTGTATGCACATAGTTATGCACATAAATATTTTGTGTTAAAGGTAATATTCTGGATGATCTGTGGCTTCCTTTTGTACATGAAAATGCTTTATGCGTTATTAATTGGATGATGCTTCCTGTTGACTGACATGTTCAAACAAACAATAGACACACTGTTCAAAGAGCTGGGCCTCAGGGGGTTCCTCTGGTAGCTGACTTTCTAGTTAATGGGCTTGGCTGAGCCAGTTGATCTTTCTAAGCCTTCTATTAACAAGCAAAGAGAAAAAGAAAACAAATTAATTTATATTTTGCTGTTCTAAAAGAATCTCAGGCAATTTCTAACATATGTTTTATTTATCTAATATGTATAAGAAGTAACGTACATTTCTTCTACATGAGAAAAAATTCAACACAAAGAGAAAGTATTAGTAGAAAGAAAAAGTAAAAACAAGGATAAGGGGAATCAGATCAGTTAATCCTTATAAATATTCTTTGAGCCAATATTCTTGTATTTCATGTTTGCAAATGAGTATGTAATTTATTTCATTTGAGGTTTACAGGCTCTGTTTGCATGGTTTCCAGTGAAATATCTAGTTACTAGATAAATATGCTGTAAAATGCATCTTTGAAGGAAATTATTTTCTTAATTTACTTAAATCAGAATATATTTTACAAGAATTGTTTTTAGGACTTGGGAAAAATTTTTAAAAATTGAAATATTTAGGAATTTATTTGGTATCTTTGAATAGTAAATGTCTGTTCCATGCTGGTTATGAATTTAGGAATTTATTTAGTATCTTTGAATAGTAAATGTCTGTTCCATGCTGGTTATGAATTCACATGCTCATTCAAATCTGTATTTGATTAATATGAATTTTACTGAGTCTTCATGGCTGCATGACTACTCCCTGTTTTGGAAAAGATGATTCTTTAGGATGCAGATTTTAAAAATAAGTTTAACATCTCATTTATTTTACTATCCTTTTTCTTCATTATTTTGACCATTAATTGTAGGAGTATTTCCCTAAAGATAGTCTAGTTGTATGAACTTTTCGTAGTTTATCACTTGTTGCTTTTATGCTTTATTATATTTACTGAGAGGAAATGTATTCTCTGACATTCTTTATATATTTTTGAGATTCTCTTCATAATATTTTATTAGAGTAGGGACATTCAATAGGATTTATTTCTGTCCGCATTTCCGGTTCATAGCATGGTCGTTTCCTGATGCACATGCAGCAATAGTAGGACAGTTTGGCACATCGTAGAGAAGAGAAGAGTTATCAACAGCAAGGGTGACTATAGGTGGTGGGTAGGGAACTTTTAGCTTTGATGTTTTTCTGTATTTTCTTGCTCTGCTCCAGTGTTTGATAAATACTATACTATTTGCATGATAGTGTTTTGTGTGTTGGCACTATTTTGGTGGAATATGTATTCCATAATTAAATCATGAGAACAAACAGGTACTTCATGAATTTTTTAACATTTCATTAAACAGTATAGTAATCAAGAAAACCTAACAATTCCAAGTGATTCTCTTTCAATAATGATAATAAAATTTATAAAATGTGTAACTAAGTGTGTGTGTATGTGTCTGTGTGTAAAACTTGGAACTAGATGATGTTTTTACTTTGGGGATTAACAAGGAGAAAACATGCATTCAATATTATCAGCCAGTTGCGGTTTACACAGTATACTAGACATTGTGTCAGGTGATTTACATATAAACTATAGCATTTAACTCTTATAAAAACATTTTAGAGATTCTCAAAGAATACAGAATTGCTTAACTTGCCCAAATCATAGTTGCATCAGGGCAAGAAACACACACATACACACAGATAGCCAAGGATCCTATTTGTATTCCTGGTAATTATTCTATTGTTGCTCTGCCACCTCTAATATAGTACAACAAAAGGGAATTATAAAATATATAGAGAAATTTAGCTGTAGGAGTGTTGAACACATACATGCATGGAAGAAATTAATCTTATGTGTGAAAGTGGAGAGGGCTGGAAAAGTGTTGATAGAAAAAGAACAGAGTTTCAAAAACAGATACATTTTTACAGTGAGGAAATTGTTCTCCAGTTTTGCACATATATTTGCTTTTTGAGATAGAAATAGATTAAAAGCAATTAAGTCTACTGAGATGCATAGAATCATAGAGATGTTTCCCATGTTTCTGTAATGAAAGTAAGCATAGATTAGAACTTGGTTTAATGCAAATCTAGGTACAATTCAGAGATATTTTATGTTTAGTTCATAAAACAGATTTCTATAATATCTTATTAAAGATGGTGATATACAGTTTTAGAGATAGCATGAATCCTAGTGGCTAGTCTAATGGCTTATGGTAGTTTATGGACATTTCAGTTTAAGAATTGAAAGTTGTATTATAAGTAAACAAAAATATTTTCATCTGTGTGGTGCAACTGGTGGGCAACTTACAACACCCAGATGAGCTGAATCAGTGTGGCACTGGGTGTGGGAGGCCCACCTGAGGACTGTTGCCAGCATCATAAGAGGCAGAACTGGAGAAGGAGAAGGAAGGCTGTTGGGAGCTGGCAGAAACTGTTGGGAGCCTGTTGGAAGCTAAGAGAAGCTGTAAGGAGCTGTTGGTTCTCCTGGAGGCGCTCGTCATGCTGGCTTTCCTGATAACCTGGGTGTTTTCATACCCTAAGGAGCTCGGGACCTTGTTGTTGCTGAGAAAGGCTTTCTTCACTCTGGGGGAGCTCTGGTCCTCACTCTGAGTATTACTTCCTGGCTCCGGAGAGTGCACTGTTATGTCTCCTGCAGAAGCTTGTCACGTTGGCTTTCCTGATGGGAACTCGGTTTTCCTCATCATCGGTGGAGCTCCAACCTCGCTGTTGCTGAGGGTGGCTGTGTTTCTTTTTGCAGGAGCTCCGTTGTTACTTTGAGCATCTCTTCCTGGCTCCGTGCAGATCCCTCAGCCTGCTAGCACAGATCATCCTGCTGGCACAGACTTTCTAGGTTCTACCACTGACCTTTGGGCCTTCCCAGCACAATCTGTGAAACAGGCCTGCAGGAGATGTTGTCGTGGGCTCTGGGCCTCTAGTTGGACTCTTGGGAGGCATTGTTATGGGCTCCAGGTGAACTCACGCAGTACATTATCGTGGGATTCAGGCCCTCAGCTATATTCTTCGGTCTTTAGTGTGTGGACAGATTTCCTGCACTCTTTTCTATATCATTCTTTGGGTAACTATTATAAATAATCTTATAAAATTGTATTAAATTGTTCCCATTGCAAAAACCCCCAAACTATGATAATCTGTAGAATATGTGCAAACCAAATGAGAAACCTTCCTGTTATATCCCACTTTCCCCAACTTCCACTCTGGATCTGCCCCACAGAACATGAGGGCTGCTCACATGGCTTGCAAACCTCTAAGTCCTTTTTAGTGACCCTCTTTGTAAATAAGCAAGTCACGGCCCAAAGAGGTTAATGATTTATTGAAGGTTATACAGTTTGGTAGTGGCTGCAACAGGACTAAAATTCATGCAGTGTCTCTGCTGGGGATGGCCCTGAGGTCCATGCACAAAAATTTAAATTTCCTGAAACCATAAAGATAAAATTTCCTTCCTGGAAATTTGTTCTTCATTGTGAATTAGAGGCGTGAGAAATGTTGGTAAAACTATGTAGAAAACGGGAAGAAGAGAAAGCTAGACATTCTGTTCAAGAATGTTACAGAAGAACATCTCTGGGAGTGCGTGTGTAGGGGGGAGAATCAGTAGGAAATTGTGTGCAATTTCAAGGATTCACTTTTCTTTGAGATCATGAATAAATAACAGAAGAAAATTATAATACACTAAAAATACATTTGACACAGGATTCTTATATAGACAGCTTTAAAACACTGAGATAACTGAGTAAGGTTCACAAAAGTGGACTCTAAACAGTGGAAAGACATTTCTTCTCCTTGGATCTACTATCATAAAGATATAAATGTTTGCTAATTAAATGATCTCATTTCAAATTAGCAAAAGGTAAGAGGCTACATAAATATACCATTCTGTAGCATGTTAAAGAGATACACTCTGATTTTTGTGTGTGCATCTTCATTCAAAAGTTCCCGGAAAGATATACACTTACTATGAATCACAGTTATATTTAAGAATTGGGAACTGTGGAAGATTTGTGAACTCTGATCTAACACACCCTAGTTGATTTTTAAAAGCAATAATTATATGCTAATTTATCTTAGAATTCCATATTGAACTGAAATGACTAGCAAAGTGCAAAGGTAACCAGTAGTAAATTCCATTCCCTCTTATTTTCTTTCACTTTTTCCTGTTTAGTTTGACTTTAGTAGTGACATAAAAGCTATTTTTCCTGGTAAGAATTATAGGCAGTGAAAGAAAAGGTGAGGCTTGCAGGGGCGCATTGGCAGGGTGTGAACAATGTGTGTGCAGGGAAAGGATGGAATCATTCCTCAGTTTTGTGCATTTAATTCACAATCAGATGATCAGATGATTTGATTACAATTTTATTACAATATGACTCTCCAGAAAAAATAAACAGGAAAGCTTTCTGATAATATCAACTTATTCAAGAAAATTTATGCAACTGCTCTGGCAAGACCTCACTATGAAAAATTGTGTGTGTGTGTGTGTATTTACCTTTTGTATCACTGTATATTCATTTATTTTTTGAGTTCTCAGTGTTACGTTTTTGTACTTTCTCTACCATTTTAGTGCATCAGTTAACCTTTCATGGTAGGCAGAACGAAGATGAGTATTCCTAAGCCCTAAAACTTATGAATATGTTATCTTTCATGACAAAGAGAAATTTAGGCAGTGGGAGGCATTAAGGCTGTTTAGCAGGTGATGTTATAGTATGGAAACTATCCTGGATGTTTCAGGTGGGCCTCCGGTAAGCACAAGGTCCTTAAGTTACATACAGAAACTAACTTCCACCAGTGTGAGATAACAAATGGCAGTGTTTAAATCACAGTCTGTGCACATTTATGTCAGTAATAAAAAGCTAATCTACCAACTCAAAAAACAGTGATCTAGCCATTGCCTCCTTGTTAAATCTTTGCCTGAGCAACTTCATCCTGCCAGGCTGGTCTGGGTCTCTCTTTGAGCTCTCTGCATCTCACCCTAGTGTATGTTGATTTCTATCTTAATGTGGTGAGACAACTGTTCTAGATCAGGAGTACTGGAAAATATGTTGAGCATGGCCATTGGTTACTGTGTGCAAATATAGGTATTTTTGGCTTTTAATTAAATACCATATGTGGATATATAATTATATATGAAATAATGTTGATGTGTTGACCTATATATTTATTCAGACTCCTAGTAGCTAATGTGTCCTGTGATTTTTTTCAGTCTTTAGTATTACAGTTTTGTAATACATAATGATTACTTTCCTTGTGGTACATGTATGAAACACATCTGAATTCTCTTTCTCGTCCTCCTTCCTTCCCCTCCCTCCCGGCCCTCCATTTCTTGTTTGTTTATCATGTTCCTGCTTTTGCTTTGCATCTTGATGAGCTAATTTCATACACTACTTAAAACCAGTCTATGAAGCGAGCACTGTCATAGTTACCGTCAACAACATCATCACTATTTCTGTTTTATTTATTAGAAAACTAAACCGAAGCTCGGGGAAGTTGGTAAATTGCAGGCAGATTCCAAGGTGGTATGCTTTACTGTCTGTTTCAACCTTGGCAGTTCTCCTCTTGGGCCTGAGTGCTTAATCAACATCATCTGACAGGTATTCAATATGTCCATATAAAAAAGTCCACCTTCATAAATCACCTGTGGTGCTGGGAGAGGAAGTTTAGCTAAAAATGTTGAGGCTATGGTACACAAAATGATGGGTCCAGGCAGAGGAGTGGATGAGTTCTGAAATCAAGTCATTGCAAGGCAGAGCCATTTCAAGATTGCCTCCAGCCCAGGATTTTATGGGACAGTTTCCTCCTGCAAAAAATGTATTGGTCTGTTAATGAAGACAAACAGTCCTATCACATACAGCGCTCCTATTTCCATCTCCCAGGAGTCCATGGGGTCACTGTGCATGGCCTTAGAGAGACATCTAAGTGCTTCTAGAGGAATGCGGACTTATTCTTTGTTAAATCACACCCCAGAGTCTCGGAAATGAGAGGACTGCCTGCTGGATATGGATTGCTTTAACCGGATTCTCAGGGCCCAGGTTTCCACAGTGCAACTTCTGGGCAGATTAGCTGTTGGCAGCTCAAGGCGGGACCCTTGGTGGAGTCTGCTTCCCCAAGATCTTACCCAGATCTCAGGGTGCTGCCCACAGGCAATGACTCACTGATGTGGGGAAACAAAGACCCTACAGTTTACTTCTTGTATACAACTACTGTCTTTGGAATCTATTTTCAGGAAATCCTAGCTGAGGTAAAATGCTACGTTCTTTTTCTTTCAACTTTATTTGACTGTGGTGAGAACACTTGACATGAAGCCTTGTCTCTTTACAAAATTTAAGTGTGCAATATATTACTGTTGATTATAGGTCCAGTATTGTATGAAGGCTCTCTAGAGCTTCTTCATCTTGCTTAATGGAGATTTGATGCCTGGTGATTAGTAACTCCCCATTTCCCCTCCCCTGGCCCAGCCATTGTTCTACTCTGACTCTATGGACCTGACTATTTTAGGCACTTCACATCATTGTAATATATATTTTTCTTGTTGCTGAAGGAGAATCTGAGTCCCTGAGAAGTTTCACATAACATTTCAGGTTTTACAAAATCAAAATCATAACCTAAAACCTTTGATTCCAATCTAGTACTCTTGTGAGTAAATATAATGTCGCTATTTAAAAAGGGTTTATTTAAGTGTTTACAACACAGAAATAAAACTGAAACTGTTTTATTTTTCAGTCACAAAGTTGTATGTACCTTTGAGTTATAGGCAGTCATGTAATTATTTAAACACATGAGACAAACTGGTTATCAAAATAATATAATACAAACAATTGTAACTTGAAGCATTCTCTAAAGATTTATGTTATACATTCCTTGAGGAAAGTAAATTCTATTCAAATCATAGTGATGTGTAATAAAATGTGAGGGCTGACAGTGAAATATTTATTTTATAAAGATTTAAAATAATTAAGGTGATAGATTAATGACATAATATGTATGATTCAAGAAGCATAGTACTCTTGTGCCATACACAAAATGATAAATGTTTAATATTAGTATTATGTGTGCCAGGCTTCTATTTACAAACATCACTGCATGATTTATTTAATTTAAATACAAAGTCAATGCTATTATATCTGTGTAATTTCTGCACTTTTAGATTAGAGGAAGCCAAACCTTTGTACAGTTAAGTCATTTGAACAATGTAACTCAGAAAAGCCACCCAAGTTTATACAGGTCCAAATCAGATGCTCTTTCTATTGCATTAAATGAAGACTTCCCAGTAGGCTACACTTATAAAAATATAAATCATTTTCCTCCAGTTTTCTCTGAATTTACCTTTGAATGGGTGGCGTAAAAAATGCTGATGAAATAAGTGCAAAAGTTCAAAATATGCTCGAAGCAAAACAAAGTTCTCTGAACACCCTTATCCTGACGTTTCCCTGTCTTCTGTCATCTAAAACTTTATGAACTTTGGGCTGATAACTATTTTGGAAGAGCATAAAATAATTTTTAAAGGAAGATCATGTTTGTTTTAATCATAAACATTTAAACATATGCAAAAATATGCTAGTTTATATACTACTTGGAATTCTTCCCTATTGATTCAAACGTTTGTTTATAGTCACATGGTCTTGTGTAATTTTTGTACTTTGGGTATAATCTGTTACTCTGCTATCCATGCTGCAGCTCAGATAGTTTCAGTGGCGGCATTGGAGCCCTTCCATGCTGGTTTCAATGTCCTTTCGATGTGGGCCATTCTTTCGTGTCATGAGCACTTCCCTACACTTTGGTGCAATAAGATCCTTCAGGCTCATCTGAAATATTGCTTCTCTGAGACCTAGAATCAGCTACTTCTCCAAGGAGCCTTTGTGCCTTTTATCAGAGAATGGCATTTAGAAGCCAAAATTTCAACATGTGGTTTTTCATTTATACTGGGATGTCACTGATTCTAAGATCTCTCAACAAACAGAAGTATTAATATATATTGACCCAGTAATCTATGCATACAGATGGCTCTTGCCAGCTTACCCTCTTCCTTACCTAAATTCCCTGTTTGTATTAAGAAATCTTCAGTGTGCTTAATTTTCCCCTTTGTAACATATGTCTTTTATTTCTGACTAATTAGGACCTCTTTGCCATTGTTTTTCAGCAGTTTGATTACTATGTGCCTTCCTGTGGCTTTAACTATATTGTCCCCAGTGCTGTACATCGACGTGCCTATACCTTTGAATTTCTAGGATTCTTAAATTTGAAAAAAGCAATCTATATTGAGAGAGCTGGAAAAAGATATTTGAGGAAGTAGAGATGACTGTTTCTAAGCTCGTTGTTGTTTTCAATATTTTACCTTTCTACGATTCATTTGAACAGATTCTGTTGTTAACTCCTGAAATCGGCTCAACTTTCCTTTTGAGATATCTCTAGCAGCTTCTTTAAACAGTGTCTCAGTTCTTTCTTCCTAACACTTGAGTGATCTCTGGTTTGTGGCTTTGCTTTCTGAAGTTTGACAAAATACCATTATTTTCATTTTGTGGTTTGAAAGAAAATCCTCTAATATTTTCTAGGTAACGTATTTAAGTGACTTTGTATGCATATGATTACTTTACTTAAGCAGTATAATTCCTAATGGACCATTACTGGAATATAATAATCATTATATATGTAATGTGTCAAAATAAGACTTTTCAAGTAATGGACATAGTAGAATTATTTAGTCTGATTGTGAAATCCTAGTAGACATTCCTTGAAAAGTGGATGAAAATTTCAGTGTGAGATTTACTGAACAAGAAAAACAAAACCCAAAGTACACACAAAGGTCATGAGCTTTCTGTATTGCTGCTCCTGCAGAGAATTTCAACTCCTGAATATACATTCTCATAAGACATATTCATGGAAGAAGATTCCAAATAACAGGGTGAAGTTTGTTTCAGCTCACTGAATATGAGCAGAAAAGAACTCTTATAATATTCATAAGCCAAAGTTACACAGAAAGGAGAATTTTTTCAAAAAAGCAAGCACAACATTTTATAATGCATCCAATTTAGAATTTATTCACATTCATTGGTCTAGCTGTGTTTTTTTTTTTGTTTTTTTTTTTTTTAATTTTAGAAACATAAAAGTACAAAAACATATTGACAAACAGACACCCATTATCATAGAAAATAGTACAATCACAACTAATCTATAGACAAGGTGATATGGTCTCAACAGTAGTTGTTGCTTTATCCATTGATATCTTCGAATTGTAGATGTATGGACCCATATACAGACATGCAAATTTAGTC
>PVLD010035616.1:0-11638 GCA_004027595.1 Dinomys branickii | reverse complement strand
CCTCCCCCTCCCCTCCTCCTCCCTCCCCTTTTCTCTCCCTCCCTTCCTTCTTTTTCTAAGCGGGATCTCACTATGTCAAACCTGGCCAGTGCCCACTTTCTATTTTATTATTTTCCAGGGTGGGCTGCCTCAGGCCTCACAGTGCTGGGATCACAGGCGTGCCACTGTGCCCGGCCGGGAGTTTCACAGTCCCGTTGTGGCTGCCGTGTGGAGAGAGCTTGTGGAGAGATCGCTGTGAAACAGAAGAGTGTGAGGGGGCCTGGAAAGTGAAGCAGGTGAAAGATAAATGGGATGATTTCATGAGGAGTAGTGAGGCTGACAGGGAAGTGAATGTCCTTGGATGTGCGTCTTTGTTCACAGATATAAGGTCAAATGGTAGAATCTGGTATTAGAATTACCCAGGGACCCCTTTCAGCCAGTACCTTCATCTTCAGGAATTTGCCAAAATGAGGAAAACAACGGGAAAGAGGAGGGGACCCCGGCACACGTTCTCCAGGCCTTTTAGAAAACATGGGGTTGTTCCTTTGGCCGCATACCTGCGAACCTACAAAAAGGCAGATATTGTAGACACCAAGGGAAGGAGTACTGTGCAAAAAGGAGTGCCAGACAAACGTCACCATGGCGAAACAGGAAGTGTCCACAGTGCTACCAGTGTGCTGTTGGCATTGTTGTAAACAAGCAAGTGAAGGGCAAGACCCTCGCCAAGAGGACTGGTGTGTGGATTGAGCATATTAAACATTCAAAGACTCAAGAGAGCTTCCTGAAACGTGTCAAGAAAAATGATCAGAAAAGGAAGGAACCCAAAGAGAAAGGCACCTGGGTTCAGCGGAAGAGCCGACCTGCCCTGCCCAGAGAAGTGCACTTGTTGAGAACCAAGGGGAGGAGCCCGGATGGCTAGAACCTGTTCCCTGCGAGTCATGGCATGAGATAGGATGGGGCTCTGCCATTCAGCACCTAACTGGTGGCTAAATGCTCTAGGCTCCACTTGAAAATGTAAAATCATCCTGTGTTATAAGGATTTTTGTTTTTGTCTTTGTCTTTTGAGACAGGGTCTCACTATGCATGTCGGACTGGCCTTGAGCTCACTTTGTAGCCCAGGCTGGCCTCAAACTCACAGTGATCCTCCTGCCTCAGCCTCCCAAGTGCTGGGATTACAGGTGTGCGCCATCACACCCGCTTTAAGGATGGTTTTCTTAATTGAACAAGTGTGTGGTGCCTTTACCTCAGAAACAAATACTTGGAGCAGATTTTCATTCTACCTAGTTGTATCAGGTCTTTACTCTTCAGTGTGTTTCTTGCTGAGAGATATTGTGTAGGTGTATACCAAATGGCCAAATATTTATGAACTATTTATATTGTCTTGAAGATCCTGTAAATCACCATGGGGAAAAGATGTATCAAAATAAATGGAAGTCACTTCAGTTAAATAAATGGAAGTTCATTTCAGTTAAGTAAATTATTTACAGCAAAAAAAAATTATCCATAGAATCACTGAACAAAGAATACCATAGTAGTAGTACACACAACAAACATCTAAATCTTTTATTCTTTTTTCTGAGACAGGGTCTTGCTATGTAATTCGGGCTGGTTTTGAGCTCACTATGTGTAGTTCAGGCTGGACTACAATTCTCAGCAATCCTTCTGCCTCAGCCTCCCAAATGTTGGGACTACAGGCAAGTGCCATGATGCCTGCCCTACTTTTTTTTTTTTTTTTTTTTTTTTTTTTTTTTTTTTTTGTCTTTTTGAGACAGGGTCTCGCTGTGCAGTTCAGGCTGGACTTGAGCTCACTTTGTAGCCCAGGCTGGTCTTTAACTTGCAGTGAACCTCCTGCCTCAGCCTCCCAAGTGCTGGGATTACAGGCATACACTACCACACCCAGCCTTAGATTTTAGATATTTTTTGCGGGGGAGTGGGGAGGGTACTGGGAATTGAACTCAGGACCTTTCACTTGCCAGGCAGGCACTGTGCCATTGAGCTATATCCAGAGCCCAGATTTTAGATTCTTAATCCCATTCTCAACTAGGAACCATGCCCTGATCTGGGTGTGGTGGTGCACACCTGTAATCCCTGTAGTTGGAGGCTGAGTCAGGAGCATCACCATGAATTCAAGGCCAGCCTATGCTACATAGTGAAATCCTGTTTCAAAAAACAAAAAGACACTGACAGATTGAATAAAAATAAAAACCTATAAACTGGGCATACTGGCACATGCCTGTAATCCCAGCACAAGAGAGGCTGAAGCAGGAGTATTGTGAATTTGAGACCAGCATGGGCTACATAATAAGACTGGTTTGGTTTTTTTGTTTTGTTTTGTTTTGTTTTTTGGTTTGGGTTTTTTTGTTACTGGGAATCAAACTCAGGATCTTGCACTTGCCAGGCAAGTGCTTGTGCTGCTGAGCTATATCCCTGGCCCAAGACCATGTCTTAGGAAAACAAATTTAAAAATCTATGAATCTATAAATCCATACTAGTAATAACTGTATTAGTCACCTTCCCATCGAAGGGACAAGATACTAAGCACCTACCATTGAAAGGAGAGGTCTCTTAGCTCAGTTGCAGAGCCACAGCTGGCTGGCTTCACGGAAGAACTGGCCCGCTGGAAGAGCAGTACAGGGAAACTTCACCCAGAAAGCAGAGAGAAGTGAGGGGTCAGGGGTAAGGACACACCCTTCCTGCTGAGTGTGCTAGTGCACACTTGTAATTCCACACTCAGCAACAGGAGGACTGCTGTGAGTTCAAGGCCAGCCTGGGGTACACAGTGAGACCTTATCTCAAAAAAAAAAAAAAAAAAAAAAAAAGAGAAAAAGGAAATTACCTTTCCTAGCTGGGTGTGGTGGCACACCCTGTAATCCCAGCACTCTGGGAGGCTGAGGCAAGAAGATCACAAATTTGAGCCCAACCCGGGCAATTTAGCAAAGAAAAAATGCTTAGGGACGTAATTCAGTATAAAGGCCCCTGGTCAGATCCCTAGTCCTGTAAAATGAACAAATAAATTGATAGCTGATAGATAGATGAATGAATGGCTAGAGACACTGCTCAGCACTCCCTGGCTTCAAGCTCCAGTACTGGGGGGTGGAGGGGAACACTGCCATGAAGGACGTTATTTGGACAAATAGCAAGATTTGAATAAGAACTAGAGTAGATCCTAGCAGCATGGCAAGGTTAAAGTGTTAACATTTATGATGTGCTGCGACTATATAGGACAGCGCCCCTCCTCTTAGGACATACACACTGAAATACTGAGGGGCAAGGAGACAGGAAAACAGCAGCCTAGCACTTCGAGACCCCAAGGCAGGAGGAGCAAAAGTTCCACCCTGACCCGGGCAACTTAGCTACTCAGCAAGACTCTGTACCAAAATGAAAAATTTTTACAGGTTGGGAAATGTAGCTCCGTGTGAAGGCCCTGAGCTCCGTCTCCTCAGTACAAGAAGAAAAGTCAAAAACAAAACGAAATAAACTTGCAGCTTATTCTCACGTGGGAAAAGCGACACAGATGCAAGCGTGCGTCTGGAGAGAGAAACGGTGAGCAAGCGGAGAGCGGGGAGCGGCTGGCCCGTCGGGGGCTGCGAACCCCCGGTACTTGTCTCAGCACACCCCGGCTGCTGTTTTGCTTTTCGGGAGGGGTCTCACTCTGCGGCCCAGGCTGGCCTCGGACGGTGCCTCGGCCTCTGAGGTGCTGGACTGACAGGCGTGCGCCAGCTCAACCCTTTTTTGCAAACTTGTATGTTTCAGGTTTCGTGTATGGGCTCGTGCGTCTGCAGTATCTCACCTTCCTACCTCTGTGGAGCCACGGCCTCAGACACATTCCCCCCTGTGGCTTCTCTTTCCCCTCCGAAGAGCCCCCCCATAGCCAACCAGGAGGAAGCCGGCTGCAGGCAGGGAGAGAGGGGTGCCCGGGCCTGCACCTCGCCGGAGCCCTCTGTGTGTGAAGCCTGCTTCCCGGGTGGATCTTTGACCTGAACGCTTAGAGGGGCAGAACCCATTTGTTAAAGAAGCCTGGGCTGCCACACACGTGGGTGCATCTGGCTCTACAGCCTGGATTTACGTTATCTGGGAAACCTGGGCCAGAGAGGGGGACTCATCGTCCAAGGTCACACAGCAGGTGGAGCCCAGAGCCCTGGCTCCCAGCAGGCTGTGGCTCCTGCCCCATCCTGATGGACCTGCCCCGCCTGTCCACGCTCAGCCCTGGCACCTGGTCTGGAGCCCCTCTCAGGAAAGCCTTACCAACCAGTTTCAACCTGAGCCTATACTGCCTTTCCGGGAGCTCCCATCCCACCTGCGGGAACAGACTAAGACTCTTACTGCTTAGTGCTCAGTACTTGCCGTGCCCGGGGCCCTGCTACAGCCCCACGCAGTGACCAGCGCTACTCTTCTTAATGTTGTTACAGGGGAATGGGCCAAACATAGTCCAGGTGCACGGTAAGGGTGGCCGCGCACTCACTTGGTAGTGAGTAGCTGCGTTTATTGAAGATCCTGGAGGGGGCAGCAGGAGCAGGCAGAAGGGCAAACGGCAAGAGCAGGAAGAGGAAGAACCCATGGCCACAGGCAAAGCTGTGCTGGTGCTGGTGAAGTTCTCAGGGGAAGGAGCTGGTGGCGGTGCCCACGGTGTCTGTGCAGGCGTGCTCCGGCTCTGGGAGGAGGAAGAGGAACCCCAGTAACTCAGTCCTCCAGTATCTAACTCCAGGTGCCTCCCACTGTGGCCAGACACTGGCTGCTCCATTCTGTGTCCCAGTGGTGTGGATGATCTTCTGCCTCAGGCATCTCGACCTCCTAAGCTTAATGGGGATACTCACTGGGGTGGGTTTGTGCCCAAAGCTGAATGAAGGGAAGGGAGTGGCTCCCTCAATCTCTCTGGACTGCTTTTCTAACTGTACTATTATAGTGAGGGTCTCATTCTGTAGCCCAGGCTAGCCCTTGAACTCACAGAAATCCTCCTGCCTCAGCCTCCCAAGTGGTGGGATTACAGGTATGTGCCACCATGCCTGGCTTACCAACCCATTAAAAAAAAATTTTTTTTTTGAGGCAGGGTCTAGCCATGTGGTTCAGGAGGCTGACCTTGAACTCACTATATAGCCCAGGCTGGTCTCGAACTTGCAGTGATCCTCCTGCCTCGGCCTCCCAAGTGCTGGGATCACAGGTGTTTACCATTACACCTAGTCTCAAACTTTGATATGGACAGAATCGTTATTTTCACCTACAGATGAGGCTAACAACTTGCCAAAGGTTACAGACCAAGACAGTACCAAGGATACACCTGATTGGCTTTAACCTCTAGGTCAAACGGTCTTTCACATGAGACACATTCAATAAAGGGCAAGAACATTTACTCAGGAACTACTGTGTGCAGAACACTGGGGAAGATGGGCGCAGGGCTCATGGACCAGTCTCACCACTGGGGAGTTGAAAGAGGCTTCTTGTGCTGTCAGTTTTGGAAAAAGTGATCCCAGTTTACCGTGTTCAGTCAGCATTGTACAGAAATCAAAGCCATATTGGTCTAGAAACGTTAAACTTAATTTTTTTTCCATTTGTGCAGGGGTAATGTACTATATTAACTATGTAAGGTCTTATCTATGTGGGTTTGAATATAGAAACTAATATAAAGTATTCTCTAAATGAAAAAAAGAAGAAAGAGACTTCTTGGACTCAGGAGGCTGAGGCAGGAGGATCACCAAGAGCTCAAGGCCAACCTGGGCTACACAGTGAGTTCAAGGCTTCTTGAACAGCCATCTCAGAGGATCTGAAGAACTTCAGGATTTCAACCAACGCTGGGAAAGAGGTCTCCCTATCAGAGCTGAGGAAGGGCAGACAGAGTGAACGCAGTGCAGCAGGAGAGGAAGCAGCAGCTGCTCTTGGAAGAGTAGGCTCAGAAGCTCAGGGAGGCCATGCGGAGGAGGAGCTCTGGGGAGCCGCCGAGGCCAGTGCACAGAGGGGCAGCCCCAGTCAGAGTCATTAGAAGACTCACCCAGGGGCAAGAAGGGCAGCTGCAGCTGTCTGGGCACTGCCGACACAGCACAGCGGGCCCCTGGGACTAAGTCCCTAGGGCATCTGCTAGAACTACTCTTTGGCGGTACTGGGGATTGAACTCAGGACCCCGCGCTTGCTAGGCAGGCGCTTATTCCACTGAGCTATATCCCCAGCCCCCTATCTGCTAGAACTCACAGCCTATGGAATTCAGTTCTCAGAGCCAGGGGGCCAGAGCACGCTCGCCCAGACTGCGTCACTGTGCTCTCTTCTGTGAGTTTTCCCCATTCCCAGAATGAGCAACAAGAGGCCCACATGGAACCTAAACCGGAGATCTCAGGATCCTTCTTACCCCAGGGTGCACAGAGCTTGGAGCTGCAGAGGGGGCTATAGCCAGGGAGTGGACGGGATGCCCAGCTTCCAGCTAGAGCACAGTGGGTACCCAGGAGCCAGGCTGCCCACAGAATTCTGCCCCCACGGGCACTGCCTAGTCAGTCCTAGTCAGTCCTGTCATCTCCTGTCCAGAAATGTTCCAGTGGGGCCAGACGTGGGGTGGAGAAAACAGTCAGAATACATCGGTGAGAAGGGCATCTCTCTGCAGACCCAGGGGCTCCCTGGCCCAGAGGAGACCCTCAAGGTAGGGGTCCAAGAGTTAAGGCTCCCCGAACATCTCCCACTTGGTCTTATGATTGGCAAAGCTGAGAGAGAACAGAGATTTCCCTGAAACACACTTTCATTTTCTGGAGAGTGAAATGGAGGGTCCCTGGACAGGGACAGCCAAACCGGCTGGCAGCTCAGGAGCACCCTGTCCCTGCCCTGCTGAATCTAGGCGAAGGGGCAGCATTTACCCGGGAAGCCTGGTCTGTGGGTGCGGGGGAGCTGGTCTGCGGACACTCCTGCCAAGGGCAAGGGCTAGGGCGACTTTGCAACTCCTTAAAAAGGCCCCCACCCCGCCCTAGCGCCTCTGCACCCACCCCTGGTGGCTCTTCTGAGAAAGGAGGAAGGTGTGGGAGGGCCAGGAACCTTGCCCAGAGCCCTTCCTGACCTCCAGCCAGAGGGGACCCCTCTGTTCTTCCAAATGTCCCTTCCGCATCTGAGCCTCTCTGTGTCCCTCTCGCCCATTGAGATCAGCCTGCTGGTTCTTGCTCTCTCTTAGTGCCTGGAACAGCTGCCCCTGAGGCTGAATTCAGGCCCAGGTCCTCGTTCTGAGGCAAGATGGTGGAGAGCCATTGTGCCAGGGGACACTTAAGCACAGGACCCCAGGATTCCGTTGCGGGGGAGAGCCTGACCCCCAGCTGCAGAAGGCATTTGAAGGACGGGGCAGAAAAGCGCTGCTCTTCACCTTCCCAGTGTGTGGCTCCAAGCAGCACTGAGAGGACGGGTGGCTGTGTTCCACCTGAGGAGGGACAGAGGGGGTGGCAGCCTTGGAATCCTGACAAGGGCAGGGCTGCTGGGAGCCCACCCCACGTCTGCGGCTGTCCTGCCTCTGCTGGGGCCTCTCCTTCCCCGACCTTCTGTCTCACCCCAGAACCCGACCCCTGGTACACAGAGCAACCCCCCCGGCCTTGAGCAGGGAACAGAGGGGTCCACCTTCCCCTAAACGTTCGGGGGCGTTCTGATTCCTGACCACACTCGGCTGCCGCGGAGAAATGGCGTTTTGGAGCAGGGAGGGGACAGCGTCTGGGACGAGTGCAGGGGCCTTGGGCAGCTGGGGCAACTCCACAGAGGAAACCTGTAAGTTCCGGGATCGGGCTGAGGAGTGAGGAGCCACCGGTACTGAGCAACGGACGGGCAGGGAGGAGGGGCTGGCGAGGGAGGGCCGCAGAGGCCTGGGGCTCCTGGACATCCACCACCCTCTGCCCAGGGGACTGGCCGGAGTTGACAGTGCTGCCGCTCTGCCACCCCTCGTTAACTCCAGCAGCGCCAGGCTGGCAGCAGCGGCGGGTGTTTTAGGGGAGAAGCGACGCCAATTATGTCCTTCTTTCCCTCTTCCCTTCCTCCTCCCCCCAGCAGTCAACAACCTACTCTCTGAAGCGGAGGGCCGCTGGGTGGGGTGGGGGCTGTGGTGAGGGACAAGGGGGGACGAGGGAGTGATAATCCCTTTCTCCATATCTTGGTACTGCCTTAGCCCTAGAGGAGCAGACGGGACTTTTCCCTTCAGGTCCTTTGCTCCCTACAAGGGGACTAGGACTGAAAACGGGCTCCTCGCTGCTGACTATAATGGTTTAACTTTCTCTTATGACGAATTTTGGGGTTCCCAGGAAGGGATGGGGTTCCCCACAGGGCAGTCTTGGGAAACTGAGGCAGCAGAAACAAAAAGAGAAAGGCCTTGCCTGGTTCTGGTGTAGAGCCCTGGGTTGGCAGCTCTGCCCACGGGCCGTGAGGGCCCGGGGGGGGGCGGGCGTCTGCAGCCCTTTGGCCCTGGGCTCAGGGGACCCTCGACCTGGACACTTGGTGACATCTGCTTCCCACGACCCCGTAACCCAGCCTAATCTAGGCAATTAAGGCAGCGCAAAAGGGACTGGCAGGCTAGGAAAGTCGGCCCCTAAGGGTTGGCTGAGTAGCCCGGCCTGGTAGTGCACGGTTGTAATCCCAGCATGCTGGAGGCTGAGGCAGGAGGATCGCTGGGAGTTCGAGTTCAGCCTGGGCAACATAGTGAGTTCAAAGCCAGGCTGAATTACATAGCAGGACCCTGTCTAAAAAAAAAAAAAAAAAAAAAAAAAGCTAAAATGATCATGAAGGGGTAAAGAGCTGAAATGTGGGGAAGAACACCGGGTGTTGCAGTGCGAGCCACCAGATCCAAGGAGCTGTGGGGATCTGTGGAAGGGGGACACAGACTTGGAGGAACGAGGGAAAAATCTGTAGCATTTCAGGGCAGAGATCCTGGAGGAGAGGGACAAGAAGACCCTGAAGTACGACTGAAAGGTTGTGCATCTTTGGTAGCGAGAAGGAATAAAGTGGGACCACTGTCTCCGCCATTGTGAGTGTAGCCACTGCCAAGACCTCGAGCTGTACCCGCACCCTCAACAAAAATGGCCGCCACGGGAGCCCGTCCAAAGCCCCGGGACTCTGGAGAACTGGAGCAGAAACTCCTCCCCGTTACGGGCAATGTGCCCTTCTCCAAAATGGCCGCCACAGCGTCCCTGGGAAGGAGCCTCTCTAGGTCCCGCCTTTGATCTCGTTGGTGAGGCTGGGTGATGGGAGCTTCACCGCGCGGGACTACGAATCGCCGGCGGCGCCCAACGGAGCAGGTGATTACCCTTCCAGCCCCCAGGCCCAGGGCTAGGAGTGTTGCGGAGAGCGTTGATCCGGGCTAGCGGTCCTGTGTGTTTCCCACGGTACCCCCCCCCCAACCCTATCTCTGATTCTCGCCGTGGCCTGTACCGAGACACCTCTCTTTGCTCAGGCCTGTCGCCGTGGCTCCCCTGGCTGCATCCCTGTCCCCGCGGGCCGACGCCTGCGGGCGCCCGCGGGAGGTCGAAACAGTGTGCGCTTCCAGTCCTATTTCCTGCGCGCCACCTCCCGCGTTGCTGCTCCCGCTTGACTTTGGGTGGCGCGGTCCCGCGCTCCTCGTGTTCCGTCCGTGTCCTTGGCGTCCTAAGGCCGGCCTTGAGGGTCAGGGGAAGGTGGATCTAGGATGCGGGAGCAGAGAGAAGCAGTGAAGACCTCGTTGCTAGCCCCCTGCCTCCCCGGGTTCCCCAGGACTCAGTTCCTCTGCACACCCCCCAGGGGAGCATCGGGGTGCTTCTCACCTCGGTCTAACTTGTCCAGAGAGTCTCTCATGCTCTCAGCTGTCTTCTGCAGTAAGGATAGGGCAGGCTGGCTGCAGAAAGCCTTGCAGAACGGGGTTGGGAGAGGGTTTTGAGCAAGAGTGGTGTCTGTGAAGATCCCTTAGTAGGCAGGGTTTCTGCAGGGAGGACCGTAATACAGACCTACCGCTCCGTTGGCATCGTGAGACAAGGTGTGGTGGTTCACTGGGGTCAGACTGCCTGGGTGTGATTTGGCCATTAAAGAGCTGTGTGATCCTGCACAAATTATTTAACCTCCCAGTTTCCTTTCAGATAAAATGAGGATAATACTAGTATCCATATGTTAGGGTTATTGCAAAGTGTAGGTTAGTAACATAGGTAAAGTGCTTTGAATCATGTTTGGTAAACAATCCATAATGACAGGATGATGGTCACGTGTCATAGGCACCACCAAATGATCCTTGATTTGGGGCTTCCAAGGAAGAATGGGGTTCTCTGGGCTAGATCTGAGATTTGAAAACTGTCATAGAAATCATGTCTGATTTTGGAGGAGCCTTGCTATTCAGGCTGCATCTTAGGAAACCAGTTCAGTATCTCAAGTCTTCCCCAAGTCAGGGAGCATGGAGAGGAAGATATTAGGATAAGCCCTAATATGAGGAGCAGGATGGACATGCTGAAGAAGGCTGAGGTGGGGGAGGGAAGGACAAGAGGTGTGGTAATCTTTGAAGCCTGGGCAGGGGCAGTCCAACAGTAAGAGGAAGGAGGGTGGCCCCTTAGCACACAAGTCAGCAGAAAAACTCAGGATAGACTCTTTGGGGACAGTGTGGCATTTCCTAGTAATAATTCTCCACCCCCAGACCTTGGTAAAAAAACTCCAAAGCACTGAGGTGGATATGGTGGCACATTTTTGTAATCCCAGTTACCCAGAAGGCTGAGGGAGGAGGATCGTAAGTTCAAAGACAACCTGGTCAATTTATCAAGACTATCAAAATAAAGAATAAAAAGGACTGAGGATGTAGCTCACTGGCAGAGTGCCCTTGGTTTGATCCCTGGTACTGAACAAACAAACAAAAAACAAAACAAGCAAACAAAAAAACAAACTAAGCAAGCAGACAAAAAACCAAACTTCAGATACACCCCGTAGAAGCTTCTCTAGACATTGTGCTTTGCTGCAGAGTTCAAGGCCTCCACGTGAGCTGGGTCAGGGCTATAGTCTGTGATTACAGCTGCCTGCCCCAAGTGGTAACACAGAGTTGCTAGGAGACCAAAGGAGTCACTTTGCTTCTTTGCTTTTTTTTTTCTTTGAGAGGGTCTTGCTATATAGTCCAGGCTGGCCTCAAACTTGCTGTGATCCCGCTGCACCTGGTAGAGGTCACTTTGAAAAGCAGAACTAAGTAAGCCTAGCCAACCAGAGACAGGCCCACCTCCTGCTTCACAGCCTTAGCCATGGACCTGAGGAAGAACAGAACAACTCAGGCCCTGTGTGCCATATCTTACCATGCAGGTCCCCTGAGGTAGCCCCTGCAGAGACACTACACCCTGGCTGCTGTCAGTGGCTCTTGGTATCCTGCAGCTCAGCCCCAGAGTAGCCCTTGGGATAGACACTGAACTAGGTGACCCGAACTCACTATACCGCCCTCCCCACTCATGCTGGGACCCAGAGCCACTGGCATGTCAGCCAGAGGTTTGCCCCTGAGCCATCTCCCCAGCTGTGGGCTGAGCTCTTGACTGCCAGGGTCAACACTGGTGACTCCAAGCTTCACCTCCATCTGTGAGGTGGGGGTAACTACTGATCGAATGCCTCCTGGGGGATGCTGAATGTGCATTGCTGACTAAACCAGGTGTCTAGTCCCTGCCTTCAGGAAACACCTGGAAAAGACATGAAACATTGTCCAAATAATTCATTAATCATAGCTGTGAAAGATCCT
>PVLD010035615.1:0-11656 GCA_004027595.1 Dinomys branickii | reverse complement strand
CCTCTCCACGGTCAGGTCCTCTACCCCTGCTTGCTTCCCACCCCAGAGATGGGGTCCCACCCCTTAAGGGTACCCCACACACCCTAGTGCCCCTCTGCCTAGAGTGCCCCCCAACCCCTCTATACACAGTGGGGCACAAGAAATATTTGTTGCCAGACTCCATCCCCAAATCAGAACTGTGACATCAGGGCTATAGATTCCTGTCCTGTGCCTCCAAACATGAGCGGATGGACGTACACACACACACACACACACACACACACACACACACACACACACGTGCGCGCGACCTAAGCACAGGGCAGGGCACAGGTGGACACAGGAGACAGGCATACTTCCCCCCAAGGCACAGATTCAGGGTCACTATCAGGCAGAGTACCGGCCGACACCCACACACATGCACCATTGGGGTACATGACCACAAACACCACAAACATGCCTGGCTATGCCACACCTCTGCACCAGAACACAAAAGCAGGGCAAGTGTCCCCTCCACACTCTGGGGCACACACCTGGGTGTGCATGCTCCACTTTCCCTGGAAATGGAGACACATGTGCCTTCCTGACACACCCATCACACTGTCCAACCCCAGGTGTGTGCACACCTGCTTGGCACTGTAATGCCTGCTCTGGCTCCCCTCCAGGATCAGCACTGCTGACTTTTCTTTCTGAGCACGTGCTGTGTGACAGTCTCAGAGACTTGCACTCTCCCTGTGCTCTGGAGAGGGAAACCAGGCACAGAGAAACTCTGTAACTTGCCCAAGGTCACCCAGCTATAAGCAGTGATATCAAAGACCAGAATAAGGCAGGTTGGTTCCAGAACCTTCCATGGGCCACTGTTGCATGGTCTAGACCACTGCCATAGTCACACATCCTTGTTCACTGCACATAGTTGTGCCCAGCAACTTCTGAATTCACACAGGCGTGGGACACGCTCACAAACCAGATGGCAGTGAGTGTCCCCTCCCCCAGGTCACCAGTGAATACTGGCCCCTGTGGCAGGCGTTTAGGGCAGCCTCGGGGTTTGCCTTCAGCTGCAGGCTCCCAGGCTCCTGTGTGAGCTGGAGCAGGTGCCAGCCCAGCCTGGGGAGGTCCTAACTTGGTGCATACCCACCAGCCCAGGTGGTGAGCAGCTGGGCCCAGGAGACAACAGCTGCCTCTGTTGGTGCCAGCAGCGAGATGCTGTGCAGCCCTCTGCAGTGTACGAGGCCTTTCTGCACCTCAGCCTCATCTCTCGAGGTCTCTAGTGCGGGCCTTGGATGCCCAGGCTGGGAGGCAGTGAGCAGCTGCCCAAGGTCACACTGCCCTCAGTGTACCAGGGCTCCTTAGAAAACAGAAGGCTGGATATATAGGTTTCCAAGGCCCCTACTGGGACTCCCAGCAGCGGAGGGCAGATGCCATGCTTCTGCATGAAGCCAGATGCCTTGGCCAGCTGCCCCCACAATGGTGACTTCCAGAATGCCGTGCTGTCCCCACCCAGAGCCTTGATTCCCTCCTCTGAAGAGCAAGCCCCTTGATCCCTGGCTAATGAGTTCTGTGCTCCTTGGCACCAGTCAGGTTGAGACTGGAAAAGCCCTGTGTGACTCACAGGCCTGGCACAGAGTGGGCATGGCATGGCCTCTAGCTTCCCCTGTCTCTGAGCCTCTCCCCACAGTGCAGCCACCCTGGGGGAACTCAGGGTACAACTTCCAAGCCACACTCAAGCCTCTAGGCCTTGCACCAAGTCATTAGCCATCAGAAGGGCCACCTTACTACTCACTGGGTAAACTGATTGAAGACCTACTGTGTGCTAGGTAGGCACCTGGACACAACCAGGTACAAGGGAGTCCCTGCCTTCAGTGGCAAGAGGTGGACATAAACAAAGACCATGCCAGTCTCCACTATACCAAAAAGATAAAAGGGGGCATTTTCAGAAATGGATTTGTGGAAGCCTCTTCAGAGAAGGTGGTCAGGGAAGGCTTCTTGGAGCTGAGACTCTGGCAATGAGAAACATGTGGGGAAAGAGCCTTCCAGAAGGAGGACAAGGACAGCAAAGGTGCTGGGAGGGGTGGCTTGGAGGAGGCCCGCAGACTGGAGTCTGGGGCCCGGTGGGGTAAGGGGCTGGGGGCCACAAGGTTTGCAGAGGTGCAAAGGGTTCCTCTTTCCCAGCCCCCAGCCAGGCAGGCTGTGCTGAGGGCTGAGGCCAGGATTTGGCTTCTCTCCTTCTTATAATGGGAAGGTGGAGGAGCAGGGGAGTGGGGAGTGATGTGATCTGATTTATGATTTGGAGGGACTGCTCTGGCTGCGGCAAACAGCCTGGATTGGAGGGGCTCGGAGGAGGGAGGGCAGGGAGGAGGCGACTGCAGTGGTCCAGGCTGGGATGAGGCAGCACTGGACCGCTCAGCGCTCTCTACCTCCATGCTGTCTGAGTGCCCAGCCCAGCATCTGTCTCTCCTGCCTCCTGTAGAAGCCTTCTAGGGCCACTCTCCTCCCTCTCTTCACCCTTTGCACAGTCCCGTCACCTGGGGGCTTAGCTGTTTACTACACTATGAGCAGCTGAAAAGCCCTGGGTCACCCTGCGGAGGGCCTTGCCTGCAGGAGGCTTCCAGTAAAGGGAGGCCTCTGGATCACAGAACCCCACCTTCTGGGCTGTGCATACAGCCACTTGCTCGCCTTTCAAGCCAGTCTGCCCTAGACTGCATACACAGGGCTGGGAGGTTGGAATGGGCCATCTGGGGAGCTGGAGGCACTCACTGCAAACCTGAGAATGGTGGAGGAGTAGGGGTGTATGGGTGGTGGTAGTCTCACGGCTGTAACAACCTTAAGGAGACCCTGAGGTCTGACTCCACCTCAGGAACGGCCAGAAGGGGAAAAGGGAGAGGGGCTGGAGACCCAGCACCCCACCGTTGCCTGCTTGGTCCTAGGAGAGGCTGGGGTCAAACCCCTGGTTCCCAGGATCATCCTCTTCTTGACCATCTGAGCTCTTGGTGCAGCAGAAGGAAAGAACAGGGCAGAAGCACACTTGGAAAGTGGGAAGAGGGGGTGTGGGGAGACCCAAGGCGGGATCCAGTCTTTGGAACGTTGGAGGTTTCCGGCCACAGAGGCAAGGCCTCCAGGGAGCCAAGAGGGGCGGGGAGACGCACACACAGAGGGCCGGAGGAGGAAGCCTGGGGACTGAGAGCAAAGGCTGGAGCAGGAGGGGAGGTGCAGAAGAGAGACGGACAAGCAGGGCCGGGGCACTCACCAGTCCCCAGAGACCCCAGCTTTCCCCAGGCATTCTGACATCTGCCACCTCGGGTTGCTGAGATCCCAGCCTGATGCAGGCAGCCTGGCTTTTCGGGGCCCTCGTGGTCCCCCAGCTCTTGGGCTTTGGCCGCGGGGCTCGGGGATCAGAGGAGTGGGAGGGGGACTGGGGGGGCGCCCTGGAGGAGGAGCAGGAGAGGGAGGCCCTGATGCTGAAGGTGAGTCAGGGACTCGGAGGCCTGGGAAGGGGCATTTCAGGGTTAGGGAAATGGGCCGGGGGAGCGACGGGGATGGGCTCAGAGGACAGGGGTGAAGATTCAGAGAATGGATTTGGACTGTAGACAGTGAGGCTCGGGTTGGAAAGGGCGGGGTGGGCCATCAGGGTGGCAGGATGGGGCTGATTATCCCTCCCCCTCGGCAGCATTTGCAGGAGGCCCTGGGACTGCCGGCTGCCACGGGGGCCGAGAATCCTGCCCGAACTTTTGAAGACAAAGAGACCTGGGACACCGAGAAGACCCAAGGGAAAGAGAAGGAAGCAATACCAACAGCAACCCCCAGCCCCAGCCCCAGCCCCAGCCCCTCTCCCACCCCCGAGGATGCCATCACTTATATCTGTGAGTAGCCTGCCACCCAGGGCCCTTTCAGTGGCTCACTGCCTGGCCCGGAGCCCCCACGCCCCCAGGACTCCCCGTCCCTGACCTGTATCCCGAGAGCTCAGGCCACTGGACCCTCACTTCCACAAGTTCCGGGCCCTCCCACCAATTCCGCCCTCTGGAGCCCCAGATCCCCCGTTCTTCCAAGGCAGGGTGGGGGGGAGGTTTGCCGTGGCCCCAGGATCCCCTCGCAGTGCTCGCCCTGTCTGCCCGTCCGTCGCCCGCAGTGGGCCGCCTCGCCGGCCTGGACGCAGGCCTGCACCAGTTGCACGTCCGTCTGCACGCGTTGGACACCCGCGTGGTCCAGCTGACACAGGGGCTGCGGCAGCAGCAGGAGGCGGTGCGCGACACCCGCGATACCGTGGAAGCCCTGCAAGAGGCGCAGGGCCGCGCCGAGCGGCTGCATGGCCGCTTGGAGGGTGAGTACGCGCCGCCGGGCCACGTGAGGGACTAGGGAGAAATGGAGACCCTGGGCGAGAGGGTCAGGGGCGAGAAGACGACGGCAGCGGGGTGTAGCAGGGTGGACGCTTAAGAGTAATTCGGAGGGGCTGTGGCGAGAATCTCCACCCTGCGCTGCCAAGCGGAACCTACTTGGACGGCGCCACGCCCCCGAGGCTCCGCCCAATAGTCTGGCCCCGCCCCGGCGCCTCTGACCCCGCCCTACTGCTGGCCGCCTTTCCGACCCGGCCGCCTTCCAGCCCTCCCGCGGAGACTCTAGTTCCGCCCTCTTCTCCGCCCCTGACCGCCTGACTCCGCCTCCTCCTCACTCCGCCCTCAGGCTGCCTGAAGGGGCTGCGCCTGGGCCACAAGTGCTTCCTGCTCTCGCGCGACTTCGAGGCGCAGGCGGCGGCGCAGGCGCGGTGCGCAGCGCGGGGCGGGAGCTTGGCTCAGCCGGCGGATCGCCAGCAGATGGAAGCGCTCACTCGCTACCTACGCGCGGCGCTCGCTCCCTACAACTGGCCAGTGTGGCTGGGTGTGCACGATCGGCGCGCGGAAGGGCTCTACCTCTTCGAGAACGGCCAGCGCGTGTCCTTCTTCGCCTGGCACCGCGCGCCGAGCCCCGAGCCTGGCGCCCGCTCCAGCTCTACGCCGCACCCGCTCAGCCCCAACCAGCCCAACGGCGGCGCGCTGGAGAACTGTGTGGCGCAGGCCTCGGACGACGGCTCCTGGTGGGACCACGACTGCGAGCGGCGTCTCTACTACGTCTGCGAGTTCCCCTTCTAGCGGGGCCTTTGCCTGCTGAGGGCACCTTCGATAGTGCCCTTCCCCCGGCGAAGTGTACCCCACCCCCGGCTGGCTGGGCGCTCCCGGGAGGGCTCTGGCGGGACCAGGACCCCTCACACCCTCCTGCCTTTCCTAGAAGTGCGAACAGCAGCTAGGTCAGGCGCCAATAAAGGCTTGTGGAGTCTGACTTGAGGGGCAGTGCGGGTATTTCCAGTCTATATCTGGGCTATGGGAGACGGGGGGCCGGACCCTGAGAGATGAAGACGTCGCCTGTCTTGCTTTTTACAGTTCATATTTGAGCCCAGGAAAGAGAGGATGGAAGACGCATGCACACGCTGTTACGGGCTGTGTCTTGGAATACGCGCGTGCGTGCGCTGCAGATGTCTGCACCGCTTCGTGCTCCCCCTGGCTGCCCCAGTGACCCAGGTCCTGCCAGGCATTGCAGTGCTCTGGCAGGTAGTACGGGAAGGCGCCCGTTGCCGCGTGTTAGTGTGCCGCAAACTTGTTTCCCAGATAGTACCATCCCAGCAGCCTCTGCTGCGAGAGGAGACACACTGTGTTGCCCCCCCCCCCGCAAGCCCCTGGGGGAAAATGTTCAGACACAAATGAGGGACTTTCCCAGCTAGGAAGCTCAGGCTGGAAATGTTCTTTCCTCTGCTTCCTGCCTATGAAGTCGCAAATCTGTTCTTTCCCTTCTCGGAGCCTCAGTTTCCCCATGTGAACATGGGCACAACTGCCCCTACTTTGTGCAGCTCTAGGGGTGTTCAGGTGAGGCCAGGAAAATGAACCTGTGCAGAGTGGTTGGACGTAAGCCACCAGCACTCTCGTTTCCTCACCATTTTTCATACTTACAAGTGTTCTTGGGGAAGTAGAAACGCCCAGGAGATGCCGGCCTGGGCCTCAGCATTTCCAACAGGACCGTCGCGGGAGGGGCTCTTCCCAGTGCCTCTGCCAACACTAGCATCACAGCCCTGACCCTGTTTGTGATCATAGAGCCCAGCAATGAGGAGGTGATCCTGGTTGTTCTTATGTCTGCCCCATCCCTCCCTCAGCAGTAGAACAAACCACCAGTCATCTCCAGAACACACTACTTGTTCCTTACACAGTCATCTCTCAGCCTCTTAGCCACACAGGAAGTGCAGAATGGGTATGGGGGGAGTGCCCTGGGATCTGGAGGCTTCTATCCCGGACACCTGAGATATCAGGCCGATATTGATGAGTACTACCATGACCGTCGTGATCCCGAGCTGCATCCATTCTAATAGACTTTTTTTTCGGTACTGGGGATCGAACTCAGGACCCTGTGCTTGCTAGGCAGGCGCTTATTCCACTGAGCTATATCCCCAGCCCCCGAGCTGCATCCATTCCAGAAAGTGTGTAGACAAGGCTGCACAGTGGTTACCTGTTGCATTCTGGAGCCAAATGGCCCTGGTTCTAATCCTACCCCAGCAGAGGCCTGCTGGGCAAACTTAAGTGGGCTTAACCTTGCTGGGCCCTGTTCAGATCTGTACAATGGGGATAATATCCATCTCCTAAAATGATAAGGGGGCCAGGCCTGCTGGCACACACCAGTAATTCCAGCACCTAGGAGGCTGAGGCAGGAGTACCTCGGTGAGTTCGAGGCCAATCTGGGCTATGTAGTTCAAGGCTAGCCTAGAATATATAACGAGATCCTGTCTCAAAACCCCTGCTCTCAATGGTAAAGGTCTTTGCAATGCCCAGATCTGACCCTTACTGGGCTACCTGCACCCATAACTGTTCTCTCCAAGCCTTCGCACATGCAGGGGCCTCGCTCTCCTTGGTTCTCCTCAGGGTGAGCCTTGAATTCGAAGACCGGTGCTTTCCCTCACACTGGTGGGTTAAGGACCGCCCTTGGTACTCCCTTATCTGCTCTGATCAGCCAGGCTTGGCATGCATGGGTACCAGGATGGGCAGGGCTGGGTGTGACCAGCTGTGCTCCCAGTGCCGCCTGTCACATGAGGCCCACTGAATGAAGATTCCTGTGGGAGACCGTGTTGGAGACCCTGAGATGCGGTGGATCTCTGCTCCTTTGTGCCCGGCCTCCCCCAGCTAGGTCCCCACGGGGCCTCCCAGCAGCAGCCCAGGGGCAGAGCTGTGGGCTGGGAAAGCTGTACTCGGTGGGGGTTGCAGACAGTCAGAGAGGGTGTTTATGCTCAGGACAGCTTGAGATAAACGGTATTTGTGGCTGGTTGCTGACACAAGCCCGCAAGTGAAAGCCTGGCCCCTCCTCCAGGAAGCCCTTCCAGGCTTTCCTCCTTTGCCTCTCCTGAGAGTGCTTGCGGTTTGCCTGCCATGCTAGAGCCGTGCACCAGAGGAGGCCACAGCAGCTGACTGAGATTGATGATTTAAGGAATCCTACTTCGTAGTGCAAGAAGAGCGCAAGGCGAGGTTACCCACATAGAACCTAAAGAAGCAGACCACAAATTCCAGGAGATGCAGCGCGGACCCTCATTTCCCAGCAATCACTGGGCATCTCTTGCTGGTCCTTTCCCAAACCCCTCCAAGCCCGTCCATGTGAGGTTTGCCTACATTTCCCTGCAAGCCTAAGGACCACGCCCTTGGCAATAGGGTCAGACCTCTCTGTCCAATCAGAGCTCAGACTCTACCCCCCCCAACTGGCCCATTGGGAGGTACTTGGGAAGTGTAAGTCCAGAACCTTGTCCACTAGTAGGAAAAGCCGAAGCCACACAGTGTAACATTGTGTTATTATCGCGCTGAGGTCTTTTCAAGAAGAAATTTTCAAAGCACAAGTGATTTCCATGGACACATCATAATCATTAAAAAAAGAGTTCAATAGGGCTGGGGATATAGCTCAGTGGAATAAGCGCTTGCCTAGCAAGCGCAGGATCCTGAGTTCGATCCCCAGTACCGCAAAAAAAAAAAAAAAAGTTCAATAAAATATCAATATGCACAGAAGATGATACTGAACATTTCTCAAAATATGGATGTCTAAGTATAAACTAAATTGCAATGCAATTGTATAACATAAAAGTTCTTCCTTGGGGCTGGGGATATAGCTCAGTGGAATAAGCGCTTGCCTAGCAAGCGCAGGGTCCTGAGTTCGATCCCCAGTACCGCAAAAAAAAAATAAAATAAAATAAAAAAAAAATAAAAGTTCTTCCTTTGTCCGGAAATGCTTGTTAGACATGGGCCCACATCAACTTAATTTCTTAGAGAACAAAAAAACCCCTTATTTATTTGGAAATAATTTCAAATTTACATTCTGCTTAAATACAAAAAAAAAAACCCACAAATACTTTTTCCCCTGGTTTTTTGAGACAAGTTCTTGCTATATAGTTCAGGCTGGCCTTGAACTCACTATATAACTAAGGCTGGCCTCAAACTCATGGTAACCCTTCTGCTTCAGCCTCCTGAGTGCTGGGATTATAGGTGGGAGACATCACGCCTGGCCACAAATACACTTTATTCAGATTTTTTATTAGTGATTGACTCCACTGCTTTCACTCGGTCTTTATCCCCCACTCACCCTAGTCATCAGGGGAGGGGCAAAGTCAGATTTGTTGCTTCACTGTGACAAGGGCAGACCCGTGATGGGGTTATAGGATTTAGAGGAAGAGAAGAATTTGGGCAAAATATAAATGAAATGATGTTTTGATAGGTTCAGAGTAAAGCAGGGGTGGATATAGGCGAGTCAACATCAGGTCTGAACCGCCAAGAGGACCCAGAGTCCAGTTTCACTGGACACTACGGGGTTGTTATCAGTGTGGCCCACTGTGGCTAGAAACTTTTCCAGAACTGGGGACCAAACCCAGGGCCTTCTGAGCTACAGCCTCAGCTTTTTAAATTTTGACATAGGCTCTTGCTAAATTGCCTAGACGGGACTCTAACTTGTGATCCTCCTGCCTCAGCCTCTGGAGCAAGTGAGATCACAGGTGTGTGCCATCGGATCTGGCTCAGAAACACTGTATCTGAAACTCTGTATCTGTATGGCGGGAAATAGAAATTGCTTGTCTGTGACCATCTTCCAGGCAGGGAACAGTAACAGGGAACAGGGAACATGCTTTTTTTCATGACACTCCATTCTTACAGAAACACCCCACCCTCTTGCCCTGGGGATTGAACTGTGCCCCTAACCCTTTGTTTGGGTTGAGGGGATACGGGGAATCAAACTCAGGACCTCATGCCTGCCAGGCAGGCACTGCACCAATGAGCTGAATCCCCGCCTCCCCCTCTCCCATCCTTTTATAATAATGTTTTTTAAAATTTTGAGATAGGATCTGGCTAAGTTGCTAACTGCTCTGGCTGGGCTGGAAAGTGCTATCCTCCTGCCTCTGCCTTTAGGGATATGCTTTCAAATGGCTACAGTGTTGCAGTCTATAATTTAGAAAACCAAAGGTCTCCCCCATGAGGTAGCAGTAGTCCCTCAAACGATTGGAGAACAGTTGGATAGTTAACTGCTGCAGCACATCCTTGGAAGAAATGTTTCTGTTAACTTCGCAGCTGGCTTTATCTGTCCGGGTAGAAGGACAGCGGGGCAGGTTTTACAGTCCTAGCTAGCTTGAGCTTCTCAACATGCACAGAGGTATTCTGAAGCATTTGGAGGTTAATCACACACATTATGGCCCTCTGCCCTTAAATTCTTCGATGTATATTTCCAAAGACTGGAGATATTCTCTTATGCAACTACAGTAATCAACCTCAGCGGATGTAACATTTATGCAACCCTTTTATCTCATCTGCTGGTGCCCCTCCCCAAACCCCCCATCAACTGACTTGCTGCAGGTTACCTTGGTCTTCCTGCCTGCAGCTTGGGATGCTGCTGCATTCAGTTGTGTCTCTTTAGCCTTCTTTAATCTGGAACATTTCTGTACATGTGACAGTGACATTTTGGAAGGACATCCCTTCTCCCCTTGACAAAACAGAAGCGGGGCCAGGGATATAGCTCAGCAGCACATTTGCCTGGCAAGTGCAAGGTCCTGCGTTCGATTCCTGGTACAAAAAAAACCAAGTTTCTGCTAAGCATGGTAGCGCATGACTGTGATCTCGGCACTCAGGAGGCTGAGGCAGGAGGACTGCTGCGAGTTGAAGGCAGTTTGAGCTACAGTGTGAGACCCTGTTTCAAAAAAACCAAAAACCAGAAGCTCCTCATGTGGAGTTGGTTTGATGTTTCTCCATGATGATTGGACTCAGGTACTCTCCACCAGAGGATGTGGGGTGAGATCCTCTCTAAGCTCAGCCCCCTGGGACACAGCCAATGTCCAAAGGTGCTTTATTGGTGTGCTGTTAGCATTGAGCACCCAGCTGCCTCCATGTCCAACTCCTTCATTATTTAACTGCTATTTCCTCCTCCTTTGCAATTAATAAGCCACCTGCGGGCAGACACTTTGAGATCAGGTAGATACCTGGTTCCTCAACAAAATTTCCCCCTGGATTTCACAACCAGTGATCATCCTTACAGGATTGTGTTTAGATGCTAATCCAAGCTGATTCCAACCAACCCAGAGGCTGGAGATACAGCTCAGTAGAATAAATGCCTGCCTGGCAAGCACAAGGTCCTGAGTTCAATCCTCAATACCGCCAAAAAACAAACAAACAGAACCAACCAACCAATCCAGAAACGACCACCTACAACAAAAGAGACCATCTACAACAAAAGAGAGTTATAGGTTTGTGAGTGCAGATGCAAAAATCCTCAATCAAATAACAACCTGTTTGATCTCCTGTTGAATCTTGATCAAGCATGATCTGTGTCACCATGATCAAGTAGGATTTATGCCATAAATGCAAAGATGGATCAAAACTTTTAAAATCTTTCAATGTAAGCCAGGTGTGGCAGCAAACGCCTGTAATCCCAGCACTCGGGAGGCTGAGACAGGAGGATCGCTGTGAGTTTGAGACCAGCTTGGGCTACAAAGTGAGCTCCAGGCCAGCCTGGACTGCATATTGAGACTCTGGCTCAAGAAGACAAAATGAATAAAATAAAATAAAACCTTTCAACATAATTGACAGTATCAATAGACCAAGAAGAAATTATAATGATTGCATTTGATTTGGAGAAGTAACTTGTGAAGGCTTTACATCTGTTTATTATTACAAGTTAAGACACTTAGCAAAGTAAGGGACAAAAAAAGGAACTTTTTTAAATTGAAAAATCTCCCAAAAAATACCACTGACAATTTATATGCCTTTCCTGACTGAAATGTCTTCATCACAGTTATTACTTTGCATAGAACTATATGTAAGCTCTGAATAATGCTTCATTTAAAGAGAAAAAGGAACAAGAGAGGGATGGGAGTGGAGACCACCATCAGGGTTTGAACATGATATAATTATATACACAGTAAAATCAGTAATTCAACAAACTATCAGAACAAATAGTAAGAGATATCTCCGAAGCCTCCAGACACAAGATTAACTTATAAAATCCATTGCATTTCATTATCCCAACAGTAAGCAAGCATGATAAACATATAATAAAAAAATACCATCCACAGTCCCACTACAAGCTAGAAATCGTCTGGAAATCAGCAAAGAATGAAACACAAGTTTCTTTTCTCCTTCTCCTCCTCCTCCTC